>JAGDYQ010000060.1:1499666-1744058 GCA_021962125.1 Bulinus truncatus
ACTACCAATACTCCAACCGGTACATCCCCTTCAGCAACATCTACAACGACCCAAACTTCAACTATTTCATCTAGCGCTCCAGTGACTTCAACTTCTACATTGACAACATCAGCAACTAATCCCACAACAATAATATCCACTGTTGCACCGACTACTAATGAACCAACTACTAGTGCAACAGGGTCAAGTACCACACTTGAAACAACTGCATCATCTAGCTCAACAACCATATCTACACCTACAACATCAACAATATCTACTTCATCTGCAGCAGCAACTACCAATACACCAACAGCTACATCCCCTTCAGCAACATCTACAACGACCCAAACTTCAACTATTCCATCTAGCACTCCAGTGACTTCAACTTCTACATTGACAACATCAGCAACTAATCCCACAACAATAATATCCACTGTTGCACCGACTACTAATGAACCAACTACTAGTGCAACAGGGTCAAATACCACACTTGAATCAACTGCATCATCTAGCGCAACAACCATATCTACACCTACAACATCAACAATATCTACTTCATCTGCAGCAGCAACTACCAATACACCAACAGCTACATCCCCTTCAGCAATATCTACAACGACCCAAACTTCAACTATTCCATCTAGCACTCCAATAGCTTCAACCTCACCATTGTCAACATCAGCAACTAATCCCACAACAATAATATCCACTGTTGCACTGACTACTAATGAACCAACTACTAGTGCAACAGGGTCAAGTACCACACTTGAAACAACTGCATCGTCTAGCTCAACAACCATATCTACACCTACAACATCAACAATATCTACTTCATCTGCAGCAGCAACTACCAATACACCAACAGGTACATCCCCTTCAGCAACATCTACAACGACCCAAACTTCAACTGTTCCATCTAGCACTCCAATAGCTTCAACCTCACCATTGACAACATCAGCAACTAATCCCACAACAATAATATCCACTGTTGCACCGACTACTAATGAACCAACTACTAGTGCAACAGGGTCAAGTACCACACTTGAAACAACTGCATCATCTAGCTCAACAACCATATCTACACCTACAACATCAACAATATCTACTTCATCTGCAGCAGCAACTACCAATACACCAACAGGTACATCCCCTTCAGCAACATCTACAACGACCCAAACTTCAACTATTCCATCTAGCACTCCAGTGACTTCAACTTCTACATTGACAACATCAGCAACTAATCCCACAACAATAATATCCACTGTTGCACTGACTACTAATGAACCAACTACTAGTGCAACAGGGTCAAGTACCACACTTGAAACAACTGCATCATCTAGCTCAACAACCATAAGTGCACCTACAACATCAACAATATCTACTTCATCTGCAGCAGCAACTACCAATACACCAACAGCTACATCCCCTTCAGCGACATCTACAATGACCCAAACTTCAACTATTCCATCTAGCACTCCAGTGACTTCAACTTCAACATTGACAACATCAGCAACTAATCCCACAACAATAATATCCACTGTTGCACCGACTACTAATGAACCAACTACTAGTGCAACAGGGTCAAGTACCACACTTGAAACAACTGCATCATCTAGCTCAACAACCATATCTACACCTACAACAACAATATCTACTTCATCTGCAGCAGCAACTACCAATACACCAACAGCTACATCCCCTTCAGCAACATCTACAACGACCCAAACTTCAACTATTCCATCTAGCACTCCAGTGACTTCAACTTCTACATTGACAACATCAGCAACTAATCCCACAACAATAATATCCACTGTTGCACTGACTACTAATGAACCAACTACTAGTGCAACAGGGTCAAGTACCACACTTGAAACAACTGCATCATCTAGCTCAACAACCATATCTACACCTACAACATCAACAATATCTACTTCATCGGCGGCAGCAACTTCCAATACACCGACAGCTACATTCCCTTTAACAACATCTACAACTACCCAAACTTCAACTATTCCATCTAGCACTCCAGTAGCTTCAACTTCTACATTGTCAACATCAGCAACTAATCCCACAACAATAATATCCACTGTTGCACTGACTACTAATGAACCAACTACTAGTGCAACAGGGTCAAGTACCACACTTGAAACAACTGCATCGTCTAGCTCAACAACCATATCTACACCTACAACATCAACAACATCTACTTCATCTGCAGCAGCAACTACCAATACACCAACAGGTACATCCCCTTCAGCAACATCTACAACGACCCAAACTTCAACTATTCCATCTAGCACTCCAGTGACTTCAACCTCACCATTGTCAACATCAGCAACTAATCCCACAACAATAATATCCACTGTTGCACCGACTACTAATGAACCAACTACTAGTGCAACAGGGTCAAGTACCACACTTGAATCAACTGCATCATCTAGCGCAACAACCATATCTACACCTACAACATCAACAATATCTACTTCATCTGCAGCAGCAACTACCAATACACCAACAGGTACATCCCCTTCAGCAACATCTACAACGACCCAAACTTCAACTATTCCATCTAGCACTCCAGTGACTTCAACTTCTACATTGACAACATCAGCAACTAATCCCACAACAATAATATCCACTGTTGCACTGACTACTAATGAACCAACTACTAGTGCAACAGGGTCAAGTACCACACTTGAAACAACTGCATCATCTAGCTCAACAACCATATCTACACCTACAACATCAACAATATCTACTTCATCTGCAGCAGCAACTACCAATACACCAACAGCTACATCCCCTTCAGCAACATCTACAACGACCCAAACTTCAACTATTCCATCTAGCACTCCAATAGCTTCAACCTCACCATTGACAACATCAGCAACTAATCCCACAACAATAATATCCACTGTTGCACCGACTACTAATGAACCAACTACTAGTGCAACAGGGTCAAGTACCACACTTGAAACAACTGCATCATCTAGCTTAACAACCATATCTACACCTACAACAACAATATCTACTTCATCTGCAGCAGCAACTACCAATACACCAACAGGTACATCCCCTTCAGCAACATCTACAACGACCCAAACTTCAACTATTCCATCTAGCACTCCAGTGACTTCAACTTCTACATTGACAACATCAGCAACTAATCCCACAACAATAATATCCACTGTTGCACTGACTACTAATGAACCAACTACTAGTGCAACAGGGTCAAGTACCACACTTGAAACAACTGCATCATCTAGCTCAACAACCATATCTACACCTACAACATCAACAATATCTACTTCATCTGCAGCAGCAACTACCAATACACCAACAGGTACATCCCCTTCAGCAACATCTACAATGACCCAAACTTCAACTGTTCCATCTAGCACTCCAATAGCTTCAACCTCACCATTGTCAACATCAGCAACTAATCCCACAACAATAATATCCACTGTTGCACTGACTACTAATGAACCAACTTCTAGTGCAACAGGGTCAAGTACCACACTTGAAACAACTGCATCGTCTAGCTCAACAACCATATCTACACCTACAACATCAACAATATCTACTTCATCTGCAGCAGCAACTACCAATACACCAACAGCTACATCCCCTTCAGCAACATCTACAACGACCCAAACTTCAACTATTCCATCTAGCACTCCAATAGCTTCAACCTCACCATTGACAACATCAGCAACTAATCCCACAACAATAATATCCACTGTTGCACCGACTACTAATGAACCAACTACTAGTGCAACAGGGTCAAGTACCACACTTGAAACAACTGCATCATCTAGCGCAACAACCATATCTACACCTACAACATCAACAATATCTACTTCATCTGCAGCAGCAACTACCAATACTCCAACCGGTACATCCCCTTCAGCAACATCTACAATGACCCAAACTTCAACTGTTCCATCTAGCACTCCAATAGCTTCAACCTCACCATTGTCAACATCAGCAACTAATCCCACAACAATAATATCCACTGTTGCACTGACTACTAATGAACCAACTACTAGTGCAACAGGGTCAAGTACCACACTTGAAACAACTGCATCATCTAGCTCAACAACCATATCTACACCTACAACAACAATATCTACTTCATCTGCAGCAGCAACTACCAATACACCAACAGCTACATCCCCTTCAGCAACATCTACAACGACCCAAACTTCAACTATTCCATCTAGCACTCCAGTGACTTCAACTTCTACATTGACAACATCAGCAACTAATCCCACAACAATAATATCCACTGTTGCACTGACTACTAATGAACCAACTACTAGTGCAACAGGGTCAAGTACCACACTTGAAACAACTGCATCATCTAGCTCAACAACCATATCTACACCTACAACATCAACAATATCTACTTCATCTGCAGCAGCAACTACCAATACACCAACAGCTACATCCCCTTCAGCAACATCTACAACGACCCATACTTCAACTATTCCATCTAGCACTCCAGTGACTTCAACTTCAACATTGACAACATCAGCAACTAATCCCACAACAATAATATCCACTGTTGCACCGACTACTATTGAACCAACTACTAGTGCAACAGGGTCAAGTACCACACTTGAAACAACTGCATCATCTAGCTCAACAACCATATCTACACCTACAACATCAACAATATCTACTTCATCTGCAGCAGCAACTACCAATACACCAACAGCTACATCCCCTTCAGCAACATCTACAACGACCCAAACTTCAACTATTCCATCTAGCACTCCAGTGACTTCAACTTCTACATTGACAACATCAGCAACTAATCCCACAACAATAATATCCACTGTTGCACTGACTACTAATGAACCAACTACTAGTGCAACAGGGTCAAGTACCACACTTGAAACAACTGCATCATCTAGCTCAACAACCATATCTACACCTACAACATCAACAATATCTACTTCATCTGCAGCAGCAACTACCAATACACCAACAGGTACATCCCCTTCAGCAACATCTACAACGACCCAAACTTCAACTATTCCATCTAGCACTCCAATAGCTTCAACCTCACCATTGTCAACATCAGCAACTAATCCCACAACAATAATATCCACTGTTGCACTGACTACTAATGAACCAACTACTAGTGCAACAGGGTCAAGTACCACACTTGAAACAACTGCATCATCTAGCTCAACAACCATATCTACACCTACAACATCAACAATATCTACTTCATCTGCAGCAGCAACTACCAATACACCAACAGGTACATCCCCTTCAGCAACATCTACAACGACCCAAACTTCAACTATTCCATCTAGCACTCCAGTGACTTCAACTTCTTACATTGACAACATCAGCAACTAATCCCACAACAATAATATCCACTGTTGCACTGACTACTAATGAACCAACTACTAGTGCAACATCAACTAAAGCAATACAATATAAAATCTTCTTCAATTTCCAACAAATTGTAAGATGATAATTGATTGTACAGATTTCTAGATAGCAATTCCCAACACAATGACTATTGTTTGCATTAACAGTAAGTCTGTGGCTTTATGGCTGCATTCCTATTTTAATCTTTTTATGATATAATTAACTGGCTGTAATCCTGCCCTTTCAACAATACCTCTTGTACAGTTCTTTAATACAGCTGACATTTATGTGCTGGATTCATAAGCCAACACATGGCAGTAACTACTGCATGTATTTGGAGTTCACTGTACAACCATCAGCAGTTTTTGCCAATTGCAGTGCCTTTCAGGGCTCTGAAATTGTCCCAAGGCACAAATTGTCCGCTGTTTACTTTTTTCAGTGGCATTCTGTCAGTTTGACTGAAACTGTTTCAATCAATCACAAAAAATACAGTGCTGCAGCATGAGAACATCTGTAGACTCCTCATTTAGTGCATTCAGTATCTTTATTTCCATTGAAATATCCATTGAAACAAATATGGGGGAAACAATGTATGTTAAAGTAGATGAATTATCATAAGTAAGAAATTAAAAAAACACCTGTGGACTTGTGGGACTTCAACTTTCACCAGGACTTGTACAACTTGAACCCAGGATTATCAGGTTGACAGTCGAGTCTACACCACACAGCCACATGTCCCTCCAACTTTTTCTGACCGAACATTTTCGCAATTTCCATGATATGTCCCTTTATATGCCATAGTTACAAAAACTTAAATTCTACACTTCAACCCTTATGCCTCATGTAAGCTAATAGAGCTTTAATTATTTTTATTAACTGAAGATATGGATTTTTTTAATAAATGTTTTTTTAAAGAATAAATATTTTTTTCTTAGCCCTAGTCCAGCATAACAATCAACTTTTTAAATATATCAAATAATTACTTAAGATTATTTATATTTCTTCATTTATTAATCTTCATTTATTTTTTACCATACATAACACTTTTGATTAAACTAACCATATACAAAAGTTTTTTAAACCAATGACTAAATATCAGATGGAAAGAAATATTAAAGAAAAAAACTAAACAACACATTAGTTGAAAAACATTTTTTTTTAAAATGTTAATTTCAGAAATTTACTCAGTTTGGGTAGAGAACATTGTGCGAAATTTGTGGCAAGAAACAATTTAAAAAACAACAATAAAGGTTTAAATATAACCACTGTATTTAAATGTTATAAATGACATTAAAATCTTTTCAGATAGAAGACATTGTGTAGAAATGGCCAAGCTGCTTTTTAAGAGTAATAATATAACAATGGTGAGACACTCTCATCTAATTTTTTTTAGAAATTAAATTTTTAAAAAAAGTAAATAAAAAATAAATAAGCTTTGTGGCCACTGACTAGTGTTTAAAATGCCTCTCCCTCGTGGCAGTATTTAAAGCCAGCTGGACTTTCACATGGACCTGAAAAAAAATCTTAAATTTCTCAGTGGGGATTGAACAAATAAACCTTCAGATTGACAAATCAGTGCTCTATAATACTGTATATCACTAGGACATTTAATTCCAATGAACGTAATAGACAGAAGACGCAAGGATTTAAACCCCTAAAATACACCACGCATGCCCAGCTCAAAATCACTTTTATATTTATCAATGGAAAGCTGGTAATAAATAATGTGATAACACAGAAATATGACTATGTAGCTGCCAACTTGCCATCAAAGCCAACAATGTGAAGTTTATTTAACAAAGCTCTCTTAGCCATTGGGGGCTATGGGGGCAGATGACGTGCAGAGTTTAACTGTCACTTGGGCTATTGGGGGCAGGTGATGTTTAACTGTCACTTGAGCTTTTGGGGGCAAATGACGTTTAACTGTCACTTGGGGTATTGGGGGCAGATGAAGTTTAACTGTCACAAATGCTATTGGGGGCAGATGACGTTTAACTGTCGCCGTGACCGCTGCATATTACTATGAATTATATGTTTGGCACAACGCCCTGTCACCTTTACTCCTCCGTATCCCCCCCCCCCCAATCTAAACTCAGGTAACCATTGAAGCAGACCTACAAATCGCAAAGATTAGACAAATGTAAAAAAAAGAAAGCGGAGAGATTTATTAAAATACCGTCATTAAACGACCAGCTTTATGATTCATGATGTGATTGAATTAACGTAGTATAATGAAATTATGTGAAATGTAGAATTATAATAGGATAGAACGTAATGGTGTCAATTACTTCTAAATTAGGAACCAATCTGGCCAATCAACACACTTTTTATGATCTGTGAAACCTGGACATGATTCCCACCCCTTACTACCACCCCCCTCTGACAAATCCCGCCCCGCATCATGTAAGGGTCTACACTTGTGTTAACTTCTTTAAGTTTTAAAGAACCTGCTTAATTCCCTTAAAACGACTAGTTTTATAGTTTGGGATTATTATCCAGCCGGGGATATAGTAATCAATACATGTATTTATCCGCGATAAAATGAATGATTAAAGTTATGTTTAACACTCGTGAAATAAAAATAAAATACAGCTTGAATAGAGTATTATAAATGGAAAAGGGTTTATTTTGTTAGTTTATGTAATGCAGTTAATTATTGAGTTTACATCTTCGTCATACACAGTATCGGAATGTTATTACTAAACAATTGTTTTATTGGAAAGATGCAGTAGACTTTCCCTCAGTGGTTTGTCTCTAGAACATCTTTCTGCATCATTAAGCAGTTCTCGGGGAAATCGCAAATGAATTTGTGGATCACCAAAACATGTGCTCGCGGCTGAGGTCGGTCCTTCTTCTCCTGCAAATCTTGTCAAGACTGGTGATAGCCGTCATAACTGTGACATTTCTAAACGCATGTCTCACCTGTGCGCGTTCCGCTCTTGACTAATGTAGAGCCCAAAGTTCGTCCATGCATTGCTGTATTTTGCTGCCACTGTCGTGTAGACCATTTCATAGAGTGTCTTATGCACTCGCGTTGTTTGAGAGCTCTTGGTGCGCGATGATGCTACCACAACAAATTGAAGAGCGACTTTCATTTACTATGGCTGTAACTGCCGACATAAAAGTCCTTAGCGGGCGATTCGGGAGAAAAACACAAAAAGAATAATACGATGGATATATGTAAATAAATATATGTGTGTGTGTGTGTGTGTGTGTGTGTGTGTGTGTGTGGGATGGGGGTGTGGGGTTTAGGAATCACTGAACTGATTTAAAAAGGAAAAAATAACAAAGAAAGAAATATAAATTTCTATTAGTGGGAAATAGGATGTAGAGATAAACAGACTCTGAGTATTACTGTACAAAACATATCTCTATACTCTAGTAAAATTGTCAATCTAACCAACGAGACAAATACCTAAAATAATACATGCGCACCAATAAGTAAAGTTCCCTTAGCCTTATAGGGCTGTCGGAGCAGTTGAAGTGTAGTAGAGTTCATCTGTTTCTGTAACCTCGGCCCTAAGCCATCGTTTTTTTTTTTGGGGGGGGGAGCCTAGGGCATCAAGGGCAGGCTACATACCTCACAACATGGCCCCCCTCCACCACTAAAACAACAGGGCCTGACGTTGTGACCACACCCAAAAAGGCAGTATATTGAATTAATTGGGTGTTTAAATAAAAAAAAAATTAAATAAATTTCACAAACTGAATTGTATGCTTGTTATTTATTAACTGAATTGACATTTGGCATTATTCTTTGTCATTAATTAACATTCTGACAGCTTTTTTTGTCATGTCATGTCATTAAATAATACAAATGACATCCGTAGCTAAACGCATTCTGTGTATTTGAGATTTAATCTATACTGACTGAAGTAAGCAATCGATTATTGTGTTGTTGCCGATACAAATAGTCGATTATTAATTGGTTTTTTTTTTTTAAACCGATGAATTTTACACTTATTATAAAGTAATCGTTATAATTTTATACTCTCGATACAGAATGTTGTCAACAAAACCGATGAGAGGAGATTCAGACCCCGCCACAAAGACCAGCGTAAGGGAGGGGTGGGGACACTTGTAAAACAAATAACTTGACAACGGTTCATGTATTTACTTCTTATAATTGAAGACCACCTGTGGATTGAAATGTACAGTGGGGTTAAAGATTTGTTGTTATAATAATAAAAAAAAAATATGCAACACTCAGCGGCGTAGCGTGGGTATCGGCCTCCCAGGGCGGAAGACGATTTTGCCGCCCTCTCTATACATTTTTGCCGCCCCCCCCCTAAAAAGTAATAAAAAGTGCCGCTCGGTGCGGACCGCACCCACCGCCCCCCCCCCCCCCAGGTACGCCACTGGCAACACTTGTCGTTTTTTGTGGGTCCGCCTTGAGCTTTACGGACCCCAATTCAATGTACAAGCTTTCCCCCCCCCCCTCTATGGTTGGGCCTGGTTATCCGCGTTACCCTTACACATTTAGTACCTAATGAATAAAAGCGATTTGGGTTCTGCGTTAAATCGAAAGTAAAAAAAAATTAAAACAACAGTATTCCAGTTTAAAATACAATCATGAAAAAAATCGGATCTACCCGAAACAAAAAATAACCTAGCCTACCGATCAAGCTAGTATAATACTAATAATAATTAAGTTATCAGTATTAATATTTTAACGAATGGTACATAATTTTAAAAAAAGTCATGTATTACGATTTAGTCTCTGGGTACATATCCGGTTTCATCACACCTGAATGCCAACAATGTCCTGATCATTTCCTCGGGCACTCTGTTCGTCGGGTGAAACTCTGAGTTCTCCAGGGCGACCGTCATTCCCCAGCCGTCCAGGTAAAGTACTTTGTCCTTCAGGTCGTGGAACGTCTCTTGTATTATCCCAGCATAGAACTCACCCAAACTGTCCCCACCGATGGCGTGGTTGGCGGCCCAGTCGAAAGACGCAACGTGAGGACCCCTGAAAGCTACAAGTACATCCGGGTTCCTGTACACGAGTTCCCTGATTGCCTTGCTCAAAGACAGCAATCTGGAGTGAGCCACGCTGAGGTGTGAGGGCATCAAGTGAAGGTAGTAATGAACGATGAAGATGTACTTGCCTACAGACGGAGTGGATGCTATGTACTCGGGGATACTTGTCTTTATTCTTCTTGGAGCCCAGCGCGTGTCTTGATAAAAGGGCAACTCGTGGGGCATGTACGTGACAGAAATATTGCCCCGTATGTTGGTGCAGATGCCGGCCATTGGCCAAATCTCGCCGGACAGGTCAGTGCAGTTGGTTATAACGGTCAAGTAGTTAAACATTCAGACGGAGTTGGAGTCGCCAATCACCCAGATTTGAGAATCCTTGAGACATTTCTGGGCCCACTGAGGTGAAGACTTAGGCCTGTGGCATTTCAGTGAAGCCCATGTGACATTGGGCCCCCAGAATCCGTCAGGTGTGGAGGTCAGGTCCCAGGTGACATTCAAACTTGTTTGTGAGCAAGGCTTGAGATCACGTGATGCACCTGATCAATATGATATATTTTTTTTGTTAATTCAATGTATTATTTACTTTGCAATGAAATTAATATTTTATTAATATTTTAGCGAAAGTCTTCACATAATTTTTTTTTCAATAAGCCTATATAATTTACACATGACACATGTTTAAAATTAGCATTACATTAGACAGATACCTGTATTAAATATTGTTTAAGATGCCTTTATTATATACAAAATATCTTTACAACCTACGTTAAGTAAATATCGGTTCTTTTGCTACATACGTTTATCTTAAGGGGACGGATGGTCGAATGGTGTAGAGCGCTTGAGTCCCGAGTTCGAATCTCAGTGAGAACGTTGGAACTTTTTCAGGTCCTGGTGGAAGTCCCCAAGTCCACCACCCACTTTTAAATGGGTACCTGACTTTAAGTTACCGGGAGTAAAGGTGGCTGGGCGTTGTGCTAACCACACAATCCCTTTATATGCCGAGGTTACTGAAACAGATGAATTCTACACTTCATCTGCCCCGATGAGCCATTTGGGGCTTAAGGGTACTTTCTTATCTTGCCTAAATATAATTATTTGAAGCAGAGTATGTGTCTGAATGTGTAGCTGATATAAGTAACACATGCATCTCTACACCTCTCTACACATCTCTCTACATGTCTCTACATGTCTTTACATATCACTACACATCACTACACATCTCTACATGTCTCTACACATCTCTACACATCACTACACATCTCTACATATCTCTACACCTATCTACACATCTCTACACGTCTCTACATGTCTCTACACATCACTACACATCTCTACACATCTCTACATGTCTCTACACATCTCTGCAGTCTCTACACGTCTCTACACATCACTACACATCACTACACATCTCTACACCTCTCTACACATCTCTACACGTCACTACATGTCTCTACACGTCTCTTCACATCACTACACATCTCTACATATCTCTACACCTCTCTACACATCTCTACACGCCTCTACATGTCTCTACACATCACTACACATCTCTACATGTCTCTACACATCTCTACATGTCTCTACATGTCTCTACACATCACTACACATCACTACACCTCTCTACACATCTCTACACCTCTATGCTGCTGTTGTTCATTGGTGGGGTACTTCAGTGCTTATGTAAAATTATTTAAAATTTTCTCTCGTCGAAGTATTAAGGGGTGTGTCTAATGTATGAATAAATTCACTTAATGTGTGATTACACTTTCATTTACCATAAAATATAATCAACAAAATTTATATTAAATACTGCCATGTACTATTGAGGGAAAAACTAAAAAATAATATTTAATTGACTGGCCAATCGTCCGCCCCGCCAACCACCCCGTACTATTTACACTTATACCATTTCTTACTCTACAAAATAATTAGAACCCCCCCTCCCGGGGGTCTATCTCTCTATCGAACATTGATATCCTCAAATAATTAAATCACCTTTATCATACGAAACTAGAAGTATCGAATTGGGTATCGAGTAGTCCATAATTTCACTGAAAGGAAAAAAAAAGATGTTTTCAAAATTTACGACTATAAATACACAAACCCGAAAACGTAAAAACACACTCTCGAAATCTCCAGATCTATTTTCATAGATATGTAGACTATGAGGTCTCATGGGCCCCCCCACCCCCACCACCCGCCCTCACGGCCAAGGCGCCCCATTCTAGTTATGCTAAAATCTTTTATCAGGTCCCCGGCTATAAGGGTTGAATAGGGCGCCCCCCACCTGTTGTTAGGTCCGCCTCTGCTCTGCGCGGATATACACCAGAGGTGTGCGGATCTTGAAATTTAGCGTCCGCGTCCGTCCGCGGATTTCTATCAATGATCCGCGTCCGCAGAATCTTACAACATTGGTCCGCAGTCAGTCCGCGCGTCCGCATTGGTGAAATTTAGCTGTTTAAATGACTTGAAATTTTTTATGGTAACGCTAAAGAAGATCCGCGTCAGTCCGCGAGTCCGCAACTTAACCATAAGAAGCGTCCGCTGTCAGTCCGCGGATTCGGAAAAGTCTGCGGATCTGCGTCCGCAAGCGGACGCGTCCACTGTCCTCTCATCTCTGATATACACCGCCTTCAACAACTTAAGAGAACGTCACACAGACTTGTTGCGAACAGGGGTGCCGAGAGCCAACAAGGGCCCCAGGCAGGACATCATTGTGGGCCAATTAATAAACAATAAGTCGTGAAAAATTGACATGGTCGGGGCGGCCGGGCCCCTTTACAGATGCAGCCCCCCGGCAATGACCCCCCCGACCCCTCTCGGCGTGCCTGGTTGCGCAAGACGTGCTACACAAGACATAAATCTCAAGACGTGTCACGCGAGACATGTCACGCGAGACATGTCACGCAATAAGCGTCTCACCACAAAACATGTCACACAAGACGTGTAAGACCGACCTGTCCCAAAAGACGTATCGCATAAGACGTGTTTTTAAGACAGGCCACACAAGACATGTCAAACAAGACACTTCCAGATTTAATCAAATCAAGGTCAAGTTCCACAATGTCGCTGAAATGAACAGAAAACGTTGTACCAGAAATTTAGAACCATTTGAGGAAAAAACACAAAATGTGATGACAACAAAATATTTTATTCTCTTATCACGTTGTAACTTGACCGTTGGCGACAGAGCCACGGTCTCTAGAATACCACTACCCACCCCCCTCTTGTTCCGTTCTTCAAATTAACAGTGAATCTCACACCAACGAGATCAGTGACTGTGTACATAACAGTTTTCATTATAAGAAACATAACTTACATAACTGCAGGCTCGGATGTAACGGCCTTGTCCCCGGACCCTTGCAGTGGGCCCTGAGTATTATAGGGCTCCACAAATCCTTAAATTTGTACTCTTAGCTTTATTCTCCCTGACTTTCTAAAAGGGCCGAATATATTATTGTTCCCCCCGCGGCCCCAAAGGTCCTTTATCCGCTTCTGCATAAGTGTGAGACCTTATAAAACATTCTTTGAAATTGTCCACATGAGTAAGATGCCCACGTACATTTGTTCCTTCAAATCTGTGCGTGTGTGTGTGTGTGCGTGTGAGTTTGCGCACGCTGTTCGCGCACACAAATTGCAGCAAAGCATACAGAGTGGTTCGTTAAGCTGACCTATATACTGTACTGTCAGTTGGCGCGCAGCTAATATTAGCCACCACACACAACCTTCGGAAAAATCAGAGAGATCATGGCTCACTTACTGTGTAGATATGTTCAATATGAGTGCTCTCTCAGAGGGTGTGACGTAAGCAGGTTGAATCATTGGGCCGGCGGATGTAGCCACCCAGTGGTAGCAGTTCAACCTTCATTGAGAACATTTAAAACAAAAAGTGCAAATAACTTGTCACAGGTTTCACAGAATGCTAAAAAAAAAAACACTTTTAAATTAAACACAGATTTTTATTTTTTCTTCACTTATTTTGAATATTATTTAATCGATAAATTGAATTATCTTGGGTTCTCTACAGATTAGCAAGGGATGATTTAACAAAATTAAAAATATGAATATAACAATATATTTAATGAAAAGATTATCAGATGTTGTATAAACAGTGTCCAGCGACCTACAGTGGACAGTGTCCAGCGACCTACAGTGGACAGTGCACAGCGACATACACTGGACAGCGTCCAGCGACCTACACTGGACAGGTCCAGCGATCTTCACTGGACAGTGTCCGGCGACATACACAGCGACAGTGTCCGGCGACATACACTGGACAGTGTCTGGAGATATACACTGTACAGAGTCCAGCGATCTTCACTGGACAGGTCCAGTGACCTACATTGGACAGTGTCTAATGACCTACACTGGACAGTGTCTAGCGACCAACACTGGACAGTGTCTCGTGACCTACACTGAACTTTGATTTTCATTGCTAAGAACGACGTATTATTATACCGTTGAAAAGATCTCGTAATCTATCCGTCGATAATCTATAGAGCATCGATTTTTCGTTTATATATACCGACTGACTTTATATTCAAAGGTCTTCCACAGTAGAAAGATTGGCCGACAAACTCAGTGAAGTTACAAATACATGACCGTCCGACAATGTTTGGTGTGCTCCAACATACAGTTTCCTGAATTAAAACAAACCAAAACAAAATAACGCGGAGAAATGTGTACATCAGTGTGTTAAAAACTGAAATACTGTATAAACACATTTTACTGGGGTGGAATAGACAAAAAAGTCTTTCAGATATACCATTAAAAACAAAGTCAATTATCATTGAAAATATCAACTGTAAGTTTTTAACTTAATATCCTTTATACGGATGTCACGGATTAGCTCGGGTGTGTGCTTGTGTGTGTTTGTGTGTGATTGTGTGGGTGTGTGTGTGTTTGTGTGTATGTATGTGTGCGTGCGTGTGAGCGTCCGTGCGCGCGTGTGTGCGTGTGTGTGTGAGTGTGTGTGTGTGTAGAAAGAATGGTCAGGGGAGAGAATCAGTGGTTGACTGGTGGAGAGATTAAGATCAAAGAACACGTGCGTATTTAGTGGACAAATTAACATGTATACTAGTAGTCGATGACCACCTGTTAGTGTCGGTCATCACTCGTAGGGAGAGGTGAATTAGTGCTACAGGAAATAGCTGTGGTTATAATGCTTTATTCAAGTGTGTGATTAAAGACTTTTTGTATTATACAAAAGTTGGAGTTATAGTTTATTGTCACTTGCAAAGATGGTGTGTTATTTCCAAAACACCAAGACAGGTGAGCACGTGAAAGTCGTGTGATACACCAATTAAGGGCCCCAAATGTAACTTTCCTTAGAGCCCCCAAACTAAAAAAAAAAAAGAAAACCTCAGTGGACAAAGCTGGAGCGAAATATTACTTTGTTGACCTACATCTCAATAGTCCAATCTAAAAAAAAAAAACAGGTAGAATTAGAAAAAAAGATTAGCTTTACTTCTTCTATGCTGTTGTAGGAGAACTTTCCAAAGACGAACCTGGACACAGACAGATGGGTCTGGTCAATAACTGACCTCAGGTACTCACGTGGATACGCCACTGCCACATTGACCTGTCAAGTAAAACAGTGTTCAGAAATTAAACTAATGAAAAAAAAATGAATAAATATTATTTAAATTTTGAATCACTCACCAATGTATGTCATCTTCAATCAACTTATATCTCTATTCAAGAGCACTATGCACACTATTTCTAAAATGAAATTGTCAATATTTGAAAAAAAAAAAATTTCTTACCTGGGTCATTCCTGGCCAAAGACACCAAGCAGTTATCAGATAACTTCCGTTATTGAAATCTGTCACGTGACCTGATGACCGGTACTGTTTGGTTCCACTTTCCACTAACCAAACCCTGACCTCGTCACCACCGATAGTTCTGGGCTGACCATACCCATCGACCAGATCAACTCGTCCAGTAATGGTATCCCCGACTAGGCATCGGACCGTGTCGTTGTCTACACCAAACATAGTGACCTTGGACAGTTTGACGTCCGGTAACTGTTTCATGTCTTCCAGCGGGGGATAACTCAGGTAGTCTCTCTCAAACTCGTAGATGTACTGTCCCTTTGATAATAAAGGGTTCAGCGTAAATGACCCCGCATCAAGAACACTGTACCAGCCTTCTAGTGTAAGGTTGTAACAGTTAGACGCATATACGCAGGTGTTATTGCATGACGTCATGGTTCTGATTGAGAAGGTACTCACGACCTCGCTCAGGGTAACTTTCAGCCAATCGTCTGGTTCGTCTTTGAAACGTGTGTTTGAGTTTAGCGGCAGTGAAGGTGCCAGGGTGGGTGTGAAGGGACGTGCGGAGCTAGGTTTTAAGTAAGTTCGATGTAGCTGGGTACTCACTGGGGTGGTGTTGTCGTCATCCACAGTCAAGAGCGCCTGAGTGATCTGATCCCAACTCCTAAAATAAACAATATATATAATTGAAAAAAATAAAGTTGATTTTTTATCATGAGCATTTTACTTTTCTGGTTCCCTGTGATTTAAAACATGTTTATACCGAATTTCACACCATTTTGGCTCATATAAATACTGCCTCAGTGCATTTGTTATCTCGTGTTTTTGTGGTATTCGGGAGTTGCATTAAATGAAAATTTTTCAAGGTTTAAAATGCTGTTTTTTTAGATACAAACAACCATTATATTACACAGTAGGAATTAAACAGTAAAATAATACTAGTTACATGACACATTAACCTGGCTGTATTGCAGAGTAGTTCTAAGTACGCCATTCAAAAATTCACTTTAAAAGTTTTTTAGTCTGTGCTTTCTGAGTCTTGAAGGTCTTCAAGTTGCGATCACTTCAGCACAGTTGATTTTTTTTGCATATGGAAACTCTTTGCGATGCTGTTCAACAATTTGGAACAAGTACTGCTTTTCCTCCTCTGATTTGGTGAGAGATGAGTTGAATGATGACGCCAGTGCAATTCCCCGCTCGGCACAGTCATTGACAACTTTCAAGGAAGAGACCACTGCTGTTGCCTTCTGAAACGATGGAGTTTGTTGCCAAGTGGAAGCATCAGTCATGAGAAAATTTGTGGAAAGCAGAAGAGCATTAAAGAAGAGCAGCGATGACGAGGTCACAAAATCCTTTAATGTTACATTATGAAGTGCTGAAGGATCATTTGTGCTACGGATGCACCTTTCTTCTTTCTCCCAGGAAGATAAGATTCAGTCAGAAGTTCTTTGTAATCTTCACGTGGCAAATATCTTGAGTTGTCTTTCATTTCGAGGATGTGTGAGCAAAATGTGATGACTTCTTTTAATGGCTTGAGATTTTGCTCCAGTCGAACATCGTGGCATATACTAAAAACTGCCTGTCTTATTTTTGGCCAAAACTTCTTAAAGCGCTTGAATAGCAGGACATCCGGTCCAGTTGTACTACCCCCAAATGTCTTATTGAAGACGGCTGTGTTTTTTAACATACCACTGGCCAGTAGGCTAAATTAGGGGAAGTACCTAGCTCAAAAAACATTGGTATGTCCACTGGACAGTATACAAGCAAAGAAATAGGACATGAGAAAATTGTACCAACTAACTGCCAGACGGCTATGTTTGTAAACATACCATTGGCCGGTAGGCTCATTTAGGGGAAGTACCTAGCTCAATGGACATTAGTATGTCCTCATGAAAAAATTCTACCGAATGTCAACCAGTCGGCTGTGTTTGTAAACATACCATTGGCCAATAGCCTAAATTAGGGGAAGTACCTAGCTCAATAAACATTAGTATGTCAACTGGACAGTGTGCTACCAAACAAATAATTCATGAAAAAATAGTACCAACTGACTGCCAGACGACTGTGTTTGTAAACATACCATTGGCCAGTAGGCTCAATTAGGGGAAGTACCTAGCTCAATAAACAGGAGCTGTCTCAACTTATATGCCAGTTAAATGAACAACACTTTTCGACCTAGTGGTCATTACTAAGTGAATGATATTTATTTAACCGTCACATTTGATCTTATAACACTTGATTTTTATAACTAAATTGAAATGCACTGCTGCAGTCTATTTATATTAAAATCAAAACTTCTAGAGTTTTCTAGAATTTCCCGGAACCTTCTCAAGTTTTCCACGTTTTTTAGAACCTTCTAAGGATTTCATAGTACCTTCCAGAACCTTCTAATATTGTATAGATTTTTTTCTTAAACATTCCAGAACCTTCTAGCATTTTCTGTGTGCTTTATATATACATACTCACATTCAAAATGATTTAAAATTTCAGTGTCGATGAGGCAGTACTAAATAATGTCATATATTAATGAAATTTTTTTCTTTGCTGTTTTGAAGTCAAAGGGAACACAAAAAACAAAATGCTCCAAAAAAATTTGACAAAAAGTTACTTTGGGCCACCCTAATATATATATATATATATATATATATATATATATATATATATATATATATATATATATATATATATATATATATATATAAATCTATATATTAAGGGACTATAAATCTATGCAAAGGTTTTGCAGGTACAGCTAGTATATATATAGATAGATATATATATATACTAGCTGTACCTGCAAAACCTTTGCATAGATTTATATTCCCTTAAGCTAGGTTATTTTTGGTTTCGGACAGATCCGATTTTTTCATGATTTTTATTACTATTGCTAACGTTTGAAGATTTTAAACTGGAATACTGTTGTATTCATTCTTTACTTTTGATTTAACGCAGAACCTACACCTCTACTATTTATATAGATTGTAAAATTTGTAAAATTTGTATTTGTATCTTTCTATGCAAATATATCTACTTGTATGTTAGTATCTTAAAAAATAGTTTGTTTGTTTTTTTTGTATGAAAAAATTGAGCCTTTGTTCGAATGGACGAGCTCTTAAAGCTTTTTCAATGAGAACTTATTGGCTTGGGAATGAATGTCTCTTAACAGGATAAGTCTTGGAGAATACATGATGTCACAGCAGGGGAGAGAAAGTTATTGGTTGATTGCGCATCTGTTACCAGCTATAGGGGCTGCGATGCAGTGGTCTATTTGTTTACACCCCCCCACAAGATGCACCAGGAAACTAAATGCCTCCCAGAATCGAATGCACTCTGAAACTAAAGCACCCGGAAATTAAAGCACTCAGAGACTAAAGCACCTGGAAACAGCACCCAGGTACAAGAAACTAAAGCCCTTGGAGACTAAAGCACTCGAAGACTATAGCACCTGGAAACTACAGCACTCAGAATCTAAAGCACCAAGAAACTAATGAACTCGGAGGGAGACGATAGCACTCGGAATACTGTGAGTATGTGCTTGAAACTTTTATTCTATTTTACAACTGTCAAGCTCACTTAGTGTATCGGTGAAGACAGAAATAAAAACAGATTTCGGCTAAGTACATTTCACCCCCTAACCATAGCAAACACCAGGGGTGGGCAAACTTTTTCTACGGAGGGCCACATTAAAAACTTGATTGTTATTGGTGGGCCGCATATATATTTTGTCTACTTCAATTACAATTCAGAACGTATGAAAATATGAATGAAAGATAATAACCTTTCATTTGTCATTTTATTTCACATTCACGCTTTATTACACATGCACATTACATTTTAAAATACGAACATATACATGCATACGGGCCGCACAATATAATCAGACGGGCTGCATGCGGCCCGAGGGCTGTAGTTGGCCCACTCCTGGCAAACACATTTTACTTCATATTACAATATTAGAGCTTCATTTCATAAACTTCAACTCGTTACAATTACAAATTGCACTGACCAGTTGTTGAGAAGAAAATAAACAATGCCAAATGCCAGCGTGTACAAAAATAAGGTGATGTGTCTTTTGGTGCAGTGTAAGTCACTGATGGTATACATGATCAAGGTAATAAAAATAAAATAGTTCCTCAACATTCAGCACATTCTACATAATTTGGATTTTTTAAAAATCCATAACAACGCGTTAACTATATGAATGTCATATGGTGCAACTTTTACATAACGGGAAATTCCGCTCCATCGATATCTGATAATAAAACAATTTACGTAACATCAGTTCTTATTTCTCTCCCTGTAAACAAAAAATAAAAATAGCCAGTAATAATAGATAAACACTGTACACAATATTTGTTGATTAGTTGTAAAAGAATATTTCTTTAATTTAACAAAAAAAAAATTATTATTAGCTTTTATCAAATATTTAATACAAGAATTATATTTTTTTTGGTCTTTATTAAGTGCCATGTTTTTAGTCTAGTACACAGTCTAGTGCACAGTCTAGTATTTAAATAAAGACAAGTATATGCACACGTTTCTATTTTTTCCTCTAATTTGTGCACATTTAAATTTATATAACTGAAATGGGCAATATTTTTTTTAATAATTTCATTCCAGTAATATTCATTTTAAAAATTGCAATCAATCTAAATATGTTTAAATATTCATGAGTATATCGACTTTTATTTTTTTTTTAAAATCAGCAAAAACACGTGGATTCCGCGGCCCGATGGCGGGTCTATTACGTTACTAATGTGTATACAATAAAGGGCATGAAAAGTTTTTTCTGTGGACCAAGTCTGAAGATGAAAAAATTTTTAGGATTATCTGAGTTTTTGTTAGTGTTGTAGATTGGTTGTTTTTTGGTTACTGACAGGATTGGAATTCCAGTGGCGTCCATTTTACCTGGTCTTTGTCCACCACGGGTGGTTACCAGGCGCGCCGAGAGAAGACAAGGGCCCCAGGGCAGGACTTCATTGCGGGCCCCCTTAATAAACAATGAGTCGTGAAAAAATTGACATGGTCGGGTCGACCGGGCCCCCTTACAGATGCGGGACCCCTTGGCAATGACCCCCCCTGACCCCCCCTCTCGGCGTGACTGGTCGCTGCTTCAACAGAAAGGACAAAGGGAGATAAGTTGAAGACGGTTGGGGGGGGGAGGAGGAGGGAGGCGAAGAATTACCTCCCCACTGATAAGGTCAATTTGACATAATAAACGTCACTCTGTTCAAATTGAAAAGATAAATATTTATTTTAATTTGTTGATTGATTGTTGTATTTTTAAATTTCTGTTCCAAATCTTAGTATTGATTATAATTAAACCAAAAATTAATCAAAAATTAAAAAAAAGTAAAAAATATAATGTAAAGAGGTGATTTATCTTTAATGAAATCATAAATTCTAGAAATATCTATCTGGCGATTTTATCATCTTATAGTCCAGTATCGGTGACCAGTGGATAACGTGATGCAAAAGAAACCGATGCAGCCTGGAATTAATGTCACTTTTTGCCACTTCTATGATGCATGAAGAGGGCGTCCATGTACTGCAGGTCTAGGGCTTATTACAGACATTGGGCCTCATTGTAAGAATAAAATTGCGAAACGCATCACCTATGAAATACATGTCTCTCCACGTCTCACATAATATATGCCTGTTTACAGAAGATGCGAAACGTTTTTTCAGATGTATAGCCATTTAAAAAAAAATTAAATTATCTAAACTCAATAATTACCTGTCTTACATAAACTAATACAATAATCCATTTTTTTTTCTAATACTCTATTCACGCTGTATTTCTTTTCATTAGTGTTAAAACTAAGTATAATCATTCATTTTATCGCGTATAAATATTGATTACTACGTCCCCTGGTGGGTCACAGTCCCAAACCACGTAACTAGGCGTCACTATGGGGTGAGGGGGGGCGCTGATCACACCGGGTGACACCAATTTAGGGGTGGCACCAAAATGAATAAATCTAAATTTCATATCAGAAAAAAAACTCGGTATAGTCGGTTTAATAACTGATCATAGTAAAAAATAAAATGAGCGGTAGCCCTCAGGGTGCCGCCATGCATGCCGAGCAGTAGCCTAGGGTGCCGCCATGTGGAGCAGTAGCCTAGGGGTGCCGCCATGCAGAGCAGGAGCACCAGAGGGTGTCCCATGGCAGGCAGTGGCCTAGGGTGCACCACATGCAGAGACAGTAGCCCTAGGGTGCCACCATGCAGAGCAGTAGCCTAGGGTGCCACCATGCAGAGCTTAGGTAAATGAACACAATTCAAAGCTGCTTCCGAGTTTTTTGCAAACGTTCTTTAAAAAAATGACGTATGTAGTCACGTGGTTTCATGAAATTGGAGATGCAGTTTACAAACTCATTTTAATGAAAGTAATATACATCTTTCAGCAATACAGTCAGTAGTACTATCTTTTTACCACTAAAGTATCTTAAAGTAAATTCTCTAAGGTCTAGTGCAGGAAAATTTGAAATATGTACCATTGCTCATGATGGAAGTCTTCAAGGGGGAGGGGGGTGACACCATATTTTTTCCGCACCGGGTGACACCAACCATAGTGACGCCACTGCACATATAGCTAAAAATAACGTACTAAAAACATGATATTAGAATGAAATAAGAATTTCTCTTTATTACTTTTGTATTTAACTAATTCAAATCTAGTTTAGTGAAAGACTTTGTAGCTATCTTCAATATTCATCTTTGACACAGCTAAAATCCCTTCCCTTGAAATAACTCTGCGAATAAAGCGAGTGAGTTCCCTTCTGTCCCCGCCGTTGACAAATGGGTAGGAGGTATAGATCTTCCGGTGGTGTTTATCTCATTCAGGGGTTCCTAGACATTTTGCACCCGAAAACACTTTTAACAATTTTACATGTAGTTGGTTGAATGGCTCCATCCATTTCATAATAATAATTTATAAAATCATTTATAATCTCCTTACATATCCGGTTTCATTACACCTGAATGCCAACAATGTCCTGATCATTTCCTCGGGCACTCTGTTCGTCGGGTGAAACTCTGAGTTCTCCAGGGCAACCGTCATTCCCCAGCCGTCCAGGTAAAGTACTTTGTCCCTCAGGTCGTGGAACGTCTCTTGTATTATCCCAGCATAGAACTTACCCAAACTGTCCCCACCGATGGCATGGTTGGTGGCCCAATCGAAAGACGCAACGTGAGGACCCCTGAAAGCTACAAGTACATCCGGGTTCCTGTCCACGAGTTCCCTGATTGTCTTGCTCAGAGACAGCAATCTGGAGTGAACCACGCTGAGGTGTGAGGGCATCAAGTGAAGGTAGTAGTGAACGATGAAGATGTACTTGCCCACAGACGGAGTGGATGCTATGTACTCAGGGATACTTTTGTATCTGAACCTCGGCGTCCAGTTTTGATGTTGATATAAGGGCAACTCGTGAGGCATAAACGTTATAGATATATTGTTTCCTTTGTTGGCGCAAGTGCCGGACGGAGGCCACAGCCCGTTGGACAGTCCACCACAATTAGTAATGGAACTCAATGAATCAAACATCCGGGCAGAGTTGGAGTCACCGAAAAACCAGACTTGTGAATCTTTCAGACATTTCTGGGCCCACTGACGTGATAACACAGATCTTTGACATTTCAGTGATGTCCACTGAAGATTCGGCCCCCAGAATCCTTTAGGTTTTGAGGCCAGATCCCAGGTGACATTGAGACTGGTTCGTGAGCAAGGCTTCAGGTCAGGAAGTTTACCTATCAAAGACATCGTAATGCAATGAAGTAACTTTTGTTGTAAATTATGCATGTGCTATTTATTACATCTAAACTGTCAATATAAATGTTATATTCTATTTGTGCTAAAATGGGATGCCGTGTAGAGGAATGGTAATAAAACCTATATGCATACATTAACATAACCTCAATCTGCAAAGATACTTTCAAGTGAGATATTCACATTTAAGGTCCATTATGTTAATGGTGGTAATCAGTAAGCAAGGTTACTTATAGAAGTAATTCATAATTAAAAAATTTAAATAGTACAGTATAATGGTTATAACCTTAGGCTTAACTTTTAACACATTATTTAAAATGTACTTTTTTAAAATTTTTCTAACTAGAAATAATACACACCATTTTCGTTTCATATCTACTTCTAAATGAACTGAACCATGAATAATTACATACCTTTAGTATCTACAACTAAACGTATAGAATGAGTAATCGTATTGTTTACAATTTGGCTGAAATTATAAAAAAAAATAATAAAAATAAAAAAAACCGAACAATCTTAATAAATTGATTGAAAACTATTTATTAAATTTATCTTGAGAGATAGTTAAAAATAATTTTTTTTTTTTTAAAAAGTCATTATTCATTTCTGAGTGTGACTCGGAATCGCTTTGATTGTTTGCCTAAACGGCACGTTGTAGGCCTGGGTTGAAATCCTATTGAGTCCAGTCTCCCTCGGTCCACTCCCAGTGATGGTGACACTACAAATCATCACTTTACTCCCCTCCCGTTTTCACTTTTATTGTACGTTGTGATTTTAATAATTCTGTTGATCTCTTTATACATATTAGAAAAAAATATTTGATTGAAAGTAGAGCAATCTTTTTCCTCTTCATTCCGGGGTACCTCACAAATGAGCGTTGAATTAATGACCTAAATGTTCTACCACCTTTAAACTAAAATATGGTAATTGTTCAGATATTAAGTATACTTATTGCCGGATTAAGTATTGATGCGATGATTCGAGAATTCCCTATACCTGCGCACCGGATGAATTGCAATTGAAAGCGGTGACGGTATGACGTAACAGCAGCAGATGGAGAGAGAGAGAGAGAGAATGGAGCGGGCAAGAAGAACAGTTGCCATTTTGATTGTTTATCGTTTATATTTATTAAATGCTCTTTATTGAACCTACGCCTGTGTGCTCAGTGATCTGAACTGTGAGAGCATTTAACATTATTCTTGATGCCATAACAACCAACTAATTTTCTTGCCCCACCTCCCCCCAAATATGAAACGAACCAAGTTGGTTTTAATTGTTTATTTCTCTGTACGTCATCTTGTTTACCCTTTTTAACATACTAAGTGTATGACGCTTATGAAGATAAAAATGGTAATAATTTGACATAGCGGTATCGTAATTTGTCGATTCTTCTCCACAAAAATCTAACTTGGAGAGTTTGTATTTATTTCATCTGCTGGCACAGGTCATTTGTACATAGTCATACGATTCTGTGAGCACAATTGTTGCTCAATTTACTAGTATTTTGAAATCAACATTAATGTAAATGAATAAACAAATTTTAAGTATAAATTTTTGTCTGTCTTTGCCCAGTCTTCCATTGATGCCCTCTAAGCGCGTGCTAACTTTGCTTATTGGTTAATCCAGTATTGACTATTCTATCTACCTGCACACTCACTAATCCAGTATTGACTATTCTATCTACCTGCACACTCACTAAGTTGGAATAGTCCTGATGAGCTCTCTCTCCGCTGATGTCACTTTGGCAGGATGTATCATCGGACCAGCGGACGTAGCCACCCAGTGGTAGCAGCTTAGGCTAAATTCAGAACATTCGAACAATAATGTAAATTATTTCATGTATTATACTTTGTATTCTTAAATAATAATGAATATGTGTATCCTAGTCGACACACCGTTTTACGGATGGCTACCGTTTACGAATCATAAACAATATACAGTGGATTCCGCTTAATTGGGACACCGATTACTTGGGACAGCCGCTTATTTGGGACAAATCTCAAAGAAACCAAACCAAGAAGCCAATAGTAAAATGTGTATGTTTAATTGTGACAGCCGCTTAATAGGGATAAAAAGCCTCGGTCCCGATGTGTCCCAATTAAGCGGAATCGACTGTACATGCATAATGGTGGATGTTTTTTTTTTTAAATACCTACTGACTTTTTATTCAACGGTCGTCCACAGTAAAACGACTGGCCGACAAAGTAGGTCATGTTACAAATGCATGATCGTCCGACAATGTTCGGTGTGCTCCAGCATACAGTTGCCTGGTGAAACAAATAAAGTGTAACTGAAATCAGCAGTCCGGAATCTTGTGGCTTTTTTTGTTTACAATTTTTTTTTGTCATTTATATTTCAAGCAATAGGCCAACCATTCTTACAAGCTGTTGTAACAAAACCAGGAGTTTAACCAGGAGTTTAACCAGGAGTTTAACCAGGAGTTTAACTATGTCAGAGTCGACAGATTTATATCTTGGATTACCCAGGGTTCAAGTTTTTACGTTTAGTAAGCAATGAATGAAAATTCTCCCTCCCCCACCCCCCCCCCCTTCTTCATCCGAAACCAAAATAAAATAGTTTAACATTGACTGAAAGTCAGATGGAACATTTACTAGTTTACATTATACAATGAGCGTACTTTCCGTCGTTCTTAAGATGAATCAAAGATAAAAGTAGTACACCATCAATGGCACCATTAGTAGCATCATCAACAGCACCATTGGTAGCGTCATCAACAGCACCATTGGTAGCGTCATCAACAGCACCATTGGTGGCATCATCAACAGCACCTTTGGTGGCGTCATCAACAGCACCATTGGTGGCATCATCAACAGCACCATTGGTAGCATCATCAACAGCACCATTGGTGGCATCATCAACAGCACCATTGGTAGCATCATCTACAGCACCATCAGCAGTGTGGCGTCAGCGAGTAAAACGTCAACGACGCGAAGTGAAATAAAGCTGATTTTTTTAAAAAAAGCTTAAACCCGTTCAAAAACAAATTTACTTCTTCCGTGTTGTTGTGGGCGAACTTTCCAAAGACGAACCTGGACACAGACTGATGGGACTGGTCAATAACTGACCTCAGGTACTCGCGTGGATACGCCACTGCCACATTGACCTGTCGAGTGAAACAGTGTTTGAAAATAAAATTACCGGGAAAAAACATAAATGCATGTGATTCAAAGTTTAAATCACTCACCAATAGGAGTTATGTCATTTTTAGATTAACTTATCTCCATTCACGTGAATAACAAAACATTATTTCTAAAATGAAAATGTCAATATTTAAAAAAAAAAAATTAATGCATTACCTGGGTCGCTCCTGGCCAAAGACACCAAGCAGTTATCAAATAACTTCCATTGTTCAGATCTGTCACGTGACCTGATGACCGATACTGTTTGGTTCCACAGTCTACTAACCAAACCCTGACCTCGTCACCACCGACAGTTCTAGGCTGTCCATACCCGTTGACCAGATCCGCTCGTCCAGTAACGGTATCCCCTACCTGGCATCGGACCGTGTCGTTGTCTACACCAAACATAGTGACCTTGGACAGTTTGACGTCAGGTAACTGTTTCATGTCTTCCAGCGGGGGATAACTCAGGTAGTCTCTCTCAAACTCGTAGATGTACTGTCCTTTTGATAAAAAAGGTTTCAACGCAAATAACCCATTTACAAGGACATTATTCCAGCCCTGAGAGGTTAAACTGAAACAGGTGGAGTCATTGACACCAACACAGCTGTTTTCACACGTCTCCCATGTTTTGGTAAAGAAAGTATCCACTATCTGACTCAGCGTAACTTTCTTCCAGTAAGTACCATTGCTGTCAAGTGAATGTTCCAGTACAGAGAGTGTTAATCTATCCTGCTTTAACACCTTGTTTACTAATGAGCTGTTGATGATATATACAGAGAAATTGGTCCAACCAAGTCCATTCCAGATCCTGAAAAAAAAATTGAAAGAACAGAAATAAAAAAATAAAGAAAAACATTAATGCCTGGGCCTGTGTAGTTGTACAATTAGGGCCTGCGAGGCCTAGGGCTTCATGCCGAAAGAAGGCCCAAACTTCACTTTCTCTCTTTTTTTTTGGGGGGGGGGGCTTTAGATATCAATTGAAGATTAAAATATCTTAGATACTCGCGTATAAGTCGATCTCGCAGTTAAGTCGAGAGTATTTTTAAACCATAAATTACAAAATTTGTTATGACCCACGAATATGTCGAGGGTAAAACTTGACAACTATCATATTCTTTTTTATAATTATACCTCTGGACTTTCACCGTAATTTCATTTAAATTTGCTGTTGTTAACGCTCGTTATCATCATGCACTAGGCACCAACCGATAAGTACGGAGTGTTCGAATTCCAACCCTCAAGATCGCATTGCAAGCACTTTACCAACGTAACCATCCAGCCACTTCGCCTCAATTAGATTAGAAGTCTAGATGCTTTGAGAAAGTCACTTATGCTGTGGGTACAAAAACAATTCAATGGAATTTTAATAAAGAGCAGCGAAACGCTGCGCCAAATAAATGTTGATTCTATGTTTCCGGTTTCCGCCATTACCTACGTTGCCCTTGCGGTGTTGAGTGTACAATGTCGTTACCCTAATTCTGTGGAATACTCTGTGGCCCGAGGATAAGTCGACCCCTGTTGTTTTAGTGAATTTTAAGGCATACATTTACGTGAGTATCTAAGGTAATTCGATCGATATCAAGTGAGAGTTTAGGGCAGGTGTGTGAAATCAAATCCTGTTTTACATATGGACCACTCATACTTATCATGCTAGCGTTGAATAATTAAATCCGTGTTGTGATACGCTTTTCCCAGCTTTGTACTTATCTCAAAAAGTCTGGGAAAAGTTGCTCTATTCCCTGAATATGTCGCGTGGTAGTGTTCCTTTTAAAAGCTAATATAATGAAATTCACATATCAAACAGTGGGAATAATATTCTCTTAGTTGGCAGTCTTTTATTATAATACGCGATATTTGGGGGTGGGGCGGATGTTCACTTTCGGTGAAGAGAGCGCGACTTTGACCTGAAGGACCCTTGGTTAGATCCCCTTGAAACAGCGATTTACATAAGTTACAAGAATCATCGTCAATGCTATAAAGCATTCTGCAATGTATTTTTTACAAATTTAGAAAATTAAAATCCGTTTAACATTGGAATGAAGGCAATAATGGGGAAAAAAACACAATAAAAGTAAAAAAGATTTAAAGTAAAGAACATCGTGAAATGAAAAAAAAAAATTACCGATTATTGATAGTGTTATTGATGCATCAACTAATATATATATATATATATATATATATATATATATATATATATATATATATATCAACACATGAATAATGTTGAACTGAATGCTTGGGAGTCTAACAAAATCCTTTTATCACTTACGTCCGCTTACGGCTAAAAATAATTTCTACCTGGTTTGTCCATTACGGTCGGGGAGTGGGGTGGGTAAAGGGGGAGGGGGGGTCGAACCAGCTTGGCTCTGTTCATTAGAGTACACTGTATATACCCTAAAAAAATATCCGCATTCACGAAACGGAAAAGAAGTGTCGATGAATTTCAGCTGTTATGTTTGTTAATTGTAGAAATAATTTAATTTCAGACTTTGTTTTGTTTAAATGATATTTACATATTCGTTTATTCAGTATGATTGTTATAGATTGTTATAGATTGTTATAGAATGTTATAGATTGTTATAGATTGTTAAAGATTGTTATTGATTGTTATAGATTGTTATAGATTGTTATTGATTGTTATAAATTGTTATAGAATGTTATAGATTGTTATTGATTTTTATAGATTGTTATTGATTGTTATAGATTTTTATAGATTGCTATTGATTGTTATTGATTGTTATTGATTGTTATAGATTGTTATTGATTGTTATAGATTGTTATTGATTGTTATAGATTTTATCCAGTCACACCTGAATACAGATTACCCTCCCCCCTTCCCACCTTAAGTATTAAAAGAAACGAGTTATTAACTCTTTAATGTATGTAAGCGAGCGAAGGTTTTAATCATGTAATGTGTGTAAGCGAGCAAAGGTTTGAATATGTAATGTATGTAAGCGAACTAAAGTTTTAATTATGTAATGTATGTAAACGAGCTAAAGTTTTAATCATGTGATGTATGTAAGCGAGCTAAAGTTTTAATTATGTAATGTATGTAAGCGAGCTAAAGTTTTAATTATGTAATGTATGTAAGCGAGCTAAAGTTTTAATTATGTAATGTATGTAAACGAGCTAAAGTTTTAATCATGTGATGTATGTAAGCGAGCTAAAGTTTTAATTATGTAATGTATGTAAGCGAGCTAAAGTTTTAATTATGTAATGTATGTAAGCGAGCTAAAGTTTTAATTATGTAATGCATGTAAGCGAGCTAAAGTTTTAATTATGTAATGAATGTAAGCGAGCGAACGTTTTGACCACGTCCATAGCGTGAGGGGCGGCAGGGGGCGCCCCCCGCAGCATTTTGTCTGGCCCCCTCTGCTTATTTGCTCTTTTTAGTAAAATGTATTACCTGCCCCCTCTGCTATTGCCTGGCCCTTGCTGTAGAATGCCTGTAGAATTTTCACGCTACGGGGTTGGTTTTAACTCTGTAATGACGTAGTATTATAAATTAATTCCCAACTTACCCATTGTAGAGAAAAATAAAAGTTAATAAAACAATAAAACACACGGTAAAATACGATCGACATTTTATCCATTTTGTACATTCGGTGGGAGACATTTTCAAAAAGCTGAATTAACGCACACTTTCCTATCAAACTTTTCCAAAAGAAGTGTGCTAAATGACACTCAAGTTTTTTGCGACCCAGTAGGGCTAGAAGTTTAACTACTATCTCCTTTCGCTGTATTAAAATTTCACAAAAGTACGACACGGTCTAATGATCATGGTTGGATAGTCGCTTTACTTAAAGAAAATTTTTGTTATAGATATTTTCATATTATGTTTCGACCCCCCACCCCCTCCCCCTATCGTTATTGACAGGGTAAATCAATATTTTTCTTTACTTTTTATTATGTTGAACTCATGACAAACAAAGTTTACAGTGTTGAATAAAAATGTAAACCTCACCTGCCCCACGACAGTTAATCAATGCGTCGTGACATCCAGCCAACCTCATAGCTATATTACCCTGACTTGTATCCATGTGTATTTGATGTGCTGTTATTTTATCACTGTTATCAAACTATTCGAAACAAAGATTTCCCCATTTATAAACGGTTATCTTTTAGTGGCAGGTTTTTTTTTCTTTTCGGGAGAGTGAACTAAATTTATTCAGCGCGAGCTTTGTGAATTTCCGGATTTATCATATCATGGCGTTTTATAAACCATGAGAGGGAATGGGAAGGTGGATAGATGACTAGGAGAGGGATGGTAGGGTTTATCGATGACCAGGAGAGGGATGGTAGGGTGGATCGATGACCAGGAGAGGGATGGGAGGGTTTATTGATGACCAGGAGAGGGATGGGAGGGTTTATCGAAGACCAGGAGAGGGATGGGAGGGTGGATCGAAGACCAGGAGAGGGATGGGAGGGTGGATCGATGACCAGGATAGGGATGGTAGGGTGGATCGATGACCAGGAGAGGGATGGTAGGGTGGATCGATGACCAGGGCCTCATCCGTTTTGTACCTCGTATTGTATCTGTCACTTCATTCTTTACCGTGGTGTTGACCAGTTGGAGACATCAATGATGAAGAAGGTTTTCTTCTTTCTGTGTTGTGTCGGTTTGATCAAAATTTACCTTGTCCAGAATAATTAGTACGGTTTGTTTGAATAGTTTTATTTTTTTTTTATCGAGTTATCTTTGATTAATTATTATAATAACTTTGTGAATTTAATACAGTCATAATGTCCTAAATGTGATCGGAGTGTATAATGATGCAGTGAATGTATACTCAATCTTTTGTATCCTTTACTTTGTCTGCTTCTATCTGCCACCCCCCCCCTCTCCACCCTACTCCCCCTCTTCATCCCTCTCCCACTCTGTTTATATCTCCATGTTTATCTCTCTCTCTTGGCTAACTCCATGTCTATTTGTTATCTTTCCCTCTCTCAATCAATCCCAAATTGTTCTACATTATATGAAATAAATTCAACTTCTTTGTAATTTTTACGAAACATAAATTCTTTTTTGAAAGTTACCAAGTTTAAAAAAAAAAAAATAAAAGTAATAATGTTCATTTTAAATTGTTCAGATAATTCACCAGATATAGACAGACAAACAGACTGACAGAGATAAACAATGTAAACAGATTGAAAGCTTTCTTCTTTTTGCCAGCGTCGGGGTTTTAATCACAACGATCTCCGATCCCAGAGCCCTAACAAATTCATGGCGTATATTTATCTCCACCTGTTCAAGTCGGCTGAATGACATTTCAACAGAAAGAAACGAAACGGAATATGCAAATTTGGAGCGTATACAGAGCCATTCAGTCGTCGAAACTTCCAAATGGCAGAAAGTCACCCTTGAAGACGTTGTGGAGTCGTTCCGCGCCAAGACTCTGGAGTCGTGCGACAATACGTGTCATGACTGGAGTCACAATGAGTCATTATGTTATTACGACAATGAGAGCATGTGGCTAGAGGTGATTCGGGCTTCATCGTTCCCAGTCAATCCACTGTTGACCAATGGGCAGTACATCTACGAGTTTGAGAAAGACTACCTGAGTTATCCTCCGCTGGAAGACATGAAACAGTTGCCAGACGTCAAACTGTCAAAGGTCACCATGTTTGGTGTCGACAACGACACGGTCCGATGCCTAGTCGGGGATACCGTTACTGGACGAGTTGATCTGGTCAATGGGTATGGTCAGCCCAGGGCTGTGGGTGGTGACGAGGTCAGGGTTTGGCTAGTGGACAGTGGAGCCAAACAGTACCGGTCATCAGGTCACGTGACAGATCTGAATAACGGAAGTTATCTAATAACTGCTTGGTGTCTTTGGCCAGGAATGACCCAGGTAAGAAATTTTTTTTTTCCAATATTGACAATTTCATTTTAGAAAGAATGTTTTATTGTGCACTTGAATGGAGATAACTCGATCTAAGATGACTGATACGGGTCCTTTTTTTCTTTTAGTCCATAAATGTTACGGGCTCTTTCTATATGCTTCATACATATTGCGTGCTCTTTGGTTTACGCTCTATAAACGTCTCAGGCCCTTTGGTTTATGTTATGAGTTGTGCGTTTTAATTCAAACGTAGAGATGTCAATTTAGCTTAATGTCTGTTTGTTTAACTCTTATTTGCTCACTCCTTTGTCACAACTCAAGAACCAATCAAACTCGATGCGTTGTTAGTACAACGATTTATTTACATAAATGTACATCAGAATACAACAAGTCCATAAACGAATACACATTTAAATCCACAGTAATTTGCTCTGTCTCAACTCTGACTAACTAAAATTCCTGTCCCTAAAACTCTCGTCATTGTCTCTCGTAACTATCTCTCTTCTCTAACTCCTCATAACTACTCCTCACTCCTCTCATAACTTCTCCTAACTCCCTAATGTCCGAATCCAGCCCCTATTTATACCCCTAACGTCCGTGCCCTAATTTCCCTAAGTACGTCACAGTCTCTTCAGTATTGTCCTAACTCTAATCTTTCTAGGAGCGTCACCTGGTCGTCATTGATACCCTACTAGCCTGTCCGACGCCGCCTCCTGGTCTTCACACCGTTGCTGTCTACTATTCTATTGTTTCCCAACCTTGTCACCTTGTCACTATTATTGGTATTAATCCTAATTCTTAGATATCTATTATATTAAAACGTCGAAGGGGATTGTCTCAGTCTCTACATCTACTTTAGCTCGTCACGATGACATAACTCAGATATTGACAATTTAATTTTAGAAATAATGATTTATTGTACACTTGAATGGAGATAACTCGATCTAAGATGACATAACTCAGATATTGACAATTTAATTTTAGAAATAATGATTTATTGTATACTTGAATGGAGATAACTCGATCTAAGATGACATAACTCAGATATTGACAATTTAATTTTAGAAATAATGATTTATTGTGAACTTGAATGGAGATAACTCGATCTAAGATAACATAACTCTATCTAAGATAACATAACTCTATGACTAGAAACTACCCGGGACTAAAAAGTCCAACTTCAATTTCAAAAAGTATAAAATTTTAAACATCTAAAACATTTACCAACATTTTAAATTGAAATTCGTCTCGGGTCGGTTTTACGACATCTTCATGATTTCGTCTTGTATTGAAAATATGCGGTGTGATTTTTTCCAGCATTTTTGTTTGTTTGTTGTGCTATTTTTTTTTGCTGTGTGATTTTTTAGCTATTTGATTGTTGTTTTTTTTTAAACAATGAAACAAAATGCTGTATTTGCCATAGAATTACTCCACATTTTGCCTGAAAGATTACAATTATTTACTGTAGAATACTAATTTGATTATTTTGGATTTTCGCTACCCAGGAACAGAAAAATGAATTTTAAAATTATTTATGGAGGAAGAAATTCGGTTCTTTACTAGAAAATGTTTTGGAATTTTCTAAAGATTTTTATGACTGGACTTAAATTGATTTTGGAGGTACGGATGTATATCGTGTATTTCAGTTCTGCTATATTTCAAATTTGTGGGACGGATGGCCGAGTGGTGTAGAGACTCGACTGTCACCCTGAGAGTCCTCGTTTGAGAACCATGGGAATTTTTCCAGGTGAAATTTGTTTCAAAGTCGTCCCACAAGTCCACCCAGCTTTAAATGGGTACCTGAATTTAAGTTGAGGAAGTAAAGGCGGCTGGGCGTTGTGCTAACCACACAATCCCTTCATATGCCGAGGTTATAGAAACAGATGAATTCTACACGTCACCTGCCCCGATGGGCCCTTTGGGGCTTAAGGGAACTTTTTTTTTTGTTAAGAAAGTCCAGCAATGATTCCGAAAAATGCACACAGGTATAAATTACTGAATAAAAAAAACTGTTGAGCTTGTTGTTTTGTGTCAGTGATTTTACACTGTCGTTTAGTACCATAACTGTCATTACTCTCATCTCAATATTTCAACAAACACCACCCACCCACCCCCTCTCCCTTGTAAAACTAACTGTGTGATGATGAAATGAGTCACACCTCTCGCCCCCCCCCCTCAGTCAGCGCATTGAAAACACGTACACATACTAACCCCACCCCCCCCCCTCCGTCCCTCAACACTTTAATGGACACTGTAGGTGACATCTTGTCTTGTATATATTATGATCATAAAGTTACTTTGATACAAAAGCTATAAATGAAGGTGGGGGTTGGGAGGGACTAAATAACCAATATGCTGTTGTAACAAAACAAAAACAAACACAAAAAGAAACAGCTTTTACAAGAAGAAATATTTTTAAAAGAATAAATAAATTAAGATTTTTGTGTTTAAATGCAAAAAATATATTTAAAAAATCCTTAAATAATATACAAATTTATCGAATTTATAATGATAAAAAAAAGGCACGAGGCCCAAAAATAAAACAATTTGAACTGCCCCCCCTCCTCTTAACCGCAATTTACATAAACATTGCCATATAAGTAATCAGCTACCGACTTTATAAGATTTTTAATTCTTTGACTTAAAAAAAAAATTGTATTATCATCCAGAGTACACAATTGTTTAATATTTCACATTGATTTGGCTTCTTTAAAGTGTGGAACAACTGGAAACGTATTTACCGAAACACGGCTTAGAACATCCTGATAACGCAAACTAGATAAAAGCGTATAAAACGTAAATAAACGTGGCCACACCATACGTTTAAACTACGTCATTAGTTCAATAATATATGTATGGCCATTCATATTAAACGGTCTAAATTTTGTTGAAGTATTTGAAGCGGATAGTTAGTTCTGTTCACATGATTTAATCGGAATCGTCGTGGATCTAATCATCATCTATAAACAGTGTAGACTGAGCACGTATAGCGAACACATGTAGAATGGTCGTCTTTAATTGATATCAGGAATACAATGATAGGCCAATCACAGGCCAATCACAGGCCAATCACAGGCCATCGACAGGCCAACGACAGACCATTGACAGGCCAATGACAGGCCAACGACAGGCCAACGACAGACCAATGACAGGCCAATGACAGGCCAATGACAGGCCAATGACTGGCCAATGACAGGCCAATGAAAGGCTTACGACAGGCCAACGACAGGCCAAAGACAGGCCGATGACAGGCCAATGACAGGCCAAAGACAGGCCAATGACAGGCCGATGACAGGCCAATGACAGGCCGGTGACAGGCCAATGACAGGCCAATGACAGGCCAATGACAGGCCGGTGACAGACCATTGACAGGCCAATGAAAGGCTAACGACAGGCCAACGACAGGCCAATGACAGGCCAATGAAAGGCTAACGACAGGCCAATGACAGGCCAATGAAAGGCTAACGACAGGCCAATGACAGGCCAATGAAAGGCTAACGACAGGCCAATGACAGGCCAATGGCAGGCCAATGACAGGCCAACGACAGGCCAACGACAGGCCAACGACAGGCCAATGACAAGCCGATGACAGGCCAATGACAGGCCAATGACAGACCATTGACAGGCCAATGAAAGGCTAACGACAGGCCAATGACCTATATGAATAATGTGAACATTGAAAGGCTGCTGGTGTTTGTTTATTTATTTATTGTAAAATTTGATATTCCCCCTCCCCCCACCCACACATTCTCAACCTCCCAACAGATCAACGTGGCAGTGGCCTACCCCCGTGAGTACATCCGGGTCGTCATCCACCAAGCCCACCTCTCCGCTTCCAGATTTGTCCAGGCCAAGTTTCTTCACAATAATACAGAAGAGGTGAGCAAACAGAGTTTAATTGTTGTGCGCGATGGGGTGGTGAATTTGATATACATGGATACAGTATATACTAATATATTTATATATTAGTAATGAGTTATTAAAATATCAAAATCTCTTGGGTTATTTGAACTGACATAAACAATCCGAAAATTTCTAGTACTAATAATAACCATGCGTCCTGCTTGGTACTCATTGGACTGATAAAACTCCGTGTACAAGGCGACCACACATTTAAATGTATTGTAAAGGTTCCAGTATGAATCTTAAGGTACTATGCTCTGGTACCCCTACCCCTGCCCCACCCCAGGAATACCGTGGGGTCGGGGTGCTGGCGAATGCTTAATCTCCATTAATGATAAGATTAATAAAACAAGCAATTAAGCCTGTTCCATTCTGGACACAGGACGTGTTAGCGCATTTTCGTGTTATGTATCAGTACGTTTGTTAGCTTTCAGTAAATATTTGTAAATTTTGGAAATGTTTATAAATTCAATTGTGTAATGCATATATCTGTAAAAAAAATATTATAAAGACGTTTCTTTATATTTGAAAAAAAAATTATTTTCTCTTAAATCTAACTACAAGTGGTTTGTGGTTACTGAAATAGGACTCATAATTGAAAACATTCGAAATTGTAGTCATTTAATCGTCCGAAAACTCCGTCAATTGTTGCATAGCTCTGATACTTTCAATTAAACTCAGAACACAAGCTTACTATTTCATTTGATGAGTTTCTTAATAAATCTTGGTGAAACTACGTGCTGCAGTATTTCGCACCAAACGAATGGGTTATTGAACGTACAAGGTGTATATATAATATATAAGCCCCTTAGGAGCCCTGAAGCCCGGCCCTCAGAGGTCCTATCGCAAAATGAACTTTTGATGTACACATGGCAGGCCAAGACCTACAAAATGATATATACATCACGGGTCTAGGACTTATGGTTGCTGAGATATAGGGCGCTCCATTATTAATATAGCTGATATAGTAAAAAAACGGTACTTTATAAGCCTCCTTTTACGGCCCTGAGAGGTCAGATCGCGAAATGGAAAAAAGTCATTTCTTGGCAGGCCAAGACCTACAAAATGATATATACATCATGGGTTTAGGACTTATGGTTGTTGAGATCTAGGGTGATGACAGACAGACAGACAGACAGACAAAACGGGGACATAGAGCATTTTTTTTTTCGAAAATGCTCTAAAAAATAATGAAGCGACGAGTGGAAAACAACAGAGGTCCAAAAGCAATATATAAGGCAACGCCCAAAGAGAAAAGGCCTAAAGGCAGACCAAGAAGCAGATGGTTAGAGGAAGTTGGAGAAAGACCTTACAGCCATAGGAGTGAGAGACTGGAGGAAGAAGACCATGGATCGGGAAAAGTGGAGAAGAGTGGTGTGGCAGGCCAGGGCCCTAAATGGGCTGTAGAGCCAAAGGAAGAAGAAGAATGAAGAGGTGAAAGTTGGGGTGATACATAGTGATACAGGGTGACACGGAGTGACTATAAATAAGACACTAGCCATTTTATTGATACTGATTTTTTTGCCGATGGCCGAGTGGCCTAGATACTCGACTGTCGATCCGAGAGTCATGGGTTCGATCCTCAAGCCCAACCAGCTTTAAAAATGGGTACCCGACTTAAAGTACAGTTGTGCGTTGTGCTTACAACAAAACCCTTTTATATGCCGAGGTTACAGAAATAGGTGCATTCTACATTTTATTTGCCTGTTAAGGCAATGGGAACTTTACTACTACTAGTTACTTATACAACTACTGAACTAATACACATGTCTTGCTATTCTTTAAGGTAACTTTGTGTTGGAGTTTGCCCAACATTGTTGGAAGACCTTGTGTATGCAACTTTACACATATTATTGGCCAGTCTTTTTACTGTGGTCGTCCTTTAAGTAAAAGGTCAGTGATTTTTAAATCTACTTTTAGGACAATTTTTTTTTAAATAAATTTTAATTTGTAGCATTCACTTGAACCCTTTTACATCTCGAATTTACATATGGTAATATTAAAGTAAAGTAAAGTTCCCTTCGCCTTGAAAGGCTAATAAAATGAAGAATTCACCTATTTCTGTAACCTCGGCATATAAAAGGGAATGTGTGGTTGGCAGAACGCCCAGCCGCCTTGTGGGATGACTTTGAAACCAATTTCACCTGTGAAAATTTACATGTTCTCATGGAGGATCGAACCCAGGACTCTCAGGTTGACAGTAAAGTATCTACACCAATGGGCCGTCGATCCCACATCTGTTAATATATTGCACTCAGATTTTGGTAACCAATGAGATTATAGTGTTGTGTATTAATTTGTGAGTTGAGCAGCATAATATCTGATGTCATAAAATTGTATGTTGGTATGAAAGCTGTGTTTGGTCAGCGTGTGTTTTGAATGGCATGGCGTGGGTTTGATAGTGAAAAGGGTGGAAGATCAAAGTCGTGAATGGAGAGTGACCGGAGTGACCAGTATGACGAGTGGAGCATGGCTGTATTTGGTTAAGGAGATCAGGGGTTATGAGCGAAGGTGGTTGTAGGGGAACGTGGAGAAAGGGAGTTAAGCGGACAGTAAAGAGGTCATGGTATGGGACAGCTGCGAGTAGACGAGTGTAACAGTTGAGCCGTTGGTGACTACAATATTTGTCTGGACTTTATTGTTAATTTGTCATCATTCTTTTTCCAGGATTCTCTGTGACCTACAGTTATCTTCAAATATTTTATGTATCTATGTTGTCCTTGACCTCGTGAAACTCACATATTTCTTTTCTGTACCAAAGGGTTGGATTAACGTTCCTGGCTTGACCCAATTCAATTTTCATTATCTGTAGTCTCTGCATTTCTAATAGATAGTCTCTCTCCTCACTTCGCCTAATATCCGCTTCCAAGGACGTTAGAGCGAAATCCCAACGAAGTTGTCTAAATGAGACATTCACTTCATTCAGAGTAGAGTCGCCCGTCGAAGTGATTTAGTCTGGCTTTCAACCTAGCATAGTGAGCTCACTCGTTAAAACATTGAAGTCAGGCTAAACAGAATGCATGTTATGAAAGGTGCAGCTCCTATAATGGGAACTTTAAATAATTTAGAAGTTGGAAAGCTGATGCTGAAAGATAACGTTAGAATGGTTGCTTTTAATTTTAATCAGGAACATCCACCCAGTGCAGGTGCAGAAAAATTTATGTTTTTGGCCTTTTTTGCTCAAATGCAGTACAAGAACCTTAATGTAAATAAGTATGTGTTTGTTTAACAATATGACGCCCTCGCCTTACATACGGTTTTTCTTTAATGGTGATAAAAAGACGGTCAGGACAAAGAAGAAATTTTCAGTCAAGTGAAAGAACTATTCTGTAAATCTGATGAAACTCTTCAGGCAGAATCGATAGCTAAAGAAAAGAATGATGACAAAATAACAATGAAGTCCAGACAAATAGTATAGTCACCACCGGTCCAACTGTTACACACGTCAACTCGCAACAGTCCCATACGATGATCTCTTTACTGTCCGCGCGGCTTAACTCCCCTTCTCCATGCTCCCCTATAACCAGTTTCCCTCCTAACCCCTGATCTCTTCAATCAAATACAGCCATGCTCCACTGGTCATACTGGTCACTCCGGTCACTCTCCATTTACGACTTTGATCTTCCACCCCTTTTCACGATCAAACCCACGCCGTGCCATTCAAACACACGCTAACTGACCCAGCTAGTTCAATAATAGAGGTGGTCGGTGAAGTGGCGCAGACAGCTTAACCCGAGAGCGGGGCAAAATACCTTTTTAGCGGCCCCTCCCATCATTCGAAAACTATACAATATTATATGTAAAATATATCATTTGGCGTCCCTTTGTGAGTAGCGCCCGGGTAATAATGCTCCCCCTCTTTCCCCCCTTCTCCCTCCTCACTACGCCACTGGGTCAGGGTTGGGTTTTATTTTCAAGTGTAGCAGGGACAATCCACATGTGGCGCGTTTTGGTCATTTTGTTGGTGAATTTAGGCTACTTACGGTAACGAGCCTCAGGAACACATTAACTCGTCCCGAAAATTCACCTTTCTTAACAGACTTGGGTGTGAGAACTGGAACGCCACATTTTCTACGCCTCTGGTGCAACCGCACAACGTGACAGACGAAGAAAGACTACTAATAAAGAGGACACCCACAGCGTAAGATATCAGTGTTTATTAAATCTATATGGTCAGCTAGGGGTGTGAGATAACAATGTTTATTTAATCCGTATGGTCAGCTAGCGGTGTGAGATATCCATGTTTATGTAGTCTGTATGGTCAGCTAGGGGTGTGAGATATCCATGTTTATGTAATCTGTATGGTCAGCTAGGGGTGTGAGATATCAATGTTTATGTAGTCTGTATGGTCAGCAAGAGGTGTGAGATATCAATGTTTATGTAATCTGTATGGTCAGCTAGAGGTTGAGATATCCATGTTTATGTAGTCTGTATGGTCAGCTAGGGGTGTGAGATATCCATAATTATGTAATCTGTATGGTCAGCTAGGGGTGTGAGATATCCATGTTTATGTAATCTGTATGGTGAGCTATGGGTGTGAGATATCTATGTTTATGTAATCTGTATGGTCAGCTAGGGGTGTGAGATATCCATGTTTATGTAATATGTATGGTCAGATGGGGATGTGAGATATCCATGTTTATGTAATCTGTATGGTCAGATGGGTGTGAGATATCAATGTTTATGTAATCTGTATGGTCAGCTAGAGGTGTGAGATATCCATGTTTATGTAATCTGTATGGTCAGCTAGAGGTGTGAGATATCCATGTTTATGTAATCTGTATGGTCAGCTAGGGGTGTGAGATATCCATGTTTATGTAATCTGTATGGTCAGCTAGGGGTGTGAGATATCCATGTTTATGTAATATGTATGGTGAGCTATGGGTGTGAGATATCTATGTTTATGTAATCTGTATGGTCAGATGGGTGTGAGATATCCATGTTTATGTAATCTGTATGGTCAGATGGGTGTGAGATATCAATGTTAACACAATCTGTATGGTCCGCTAGGGGTGTGAGATATCAATGTTAACACAATCTGTATGGTCAGCTAGGGGTGTGAGATACCCATGCTTATGTAATCTGTATGGTCAGCTAGGGGTGTGAGATATCAATGTTTTTGTAATCTGTATGGTCAGATGGGTGTGAGATATCAATGTTAACACAATCTGTATGGTCAGCTACGGGTGTGAGATATCCATGTTTATGTAATCTGTATGGTCAGCTTGAGGTGTGAGATATCCATGTTTATGTAATCTGTATGGTCAGCTAGGGGTGTGAGATATCAATGTTTATGTAATCTGTATGGTCAGCTAGGGGTGTGAGATATTCATGTTTATGTAATCTGTATGGTCAGCTAGGGGTGTGAGATATCCATGTTTATGTAACCGGTATGGTCAGCTAGAGGTGTGAGATATCAATGTTTATGTAACCGGTATGGTCAGCTAGAGGTGTGAGATATCCATGTTTATGTAATCTGTATGGTCAGCTAGGGGTGTGAGATATCCATGTTTTTGTAGTCTGTATGGTCAGCTAGGGGTGTGAGATATCCATGTTTATGTAATCTGTATGGTCAGCAAGGGGTGTGAGATATCCATGTTTATGTAATCTGTATGGTCAGCTAGGGGTGTGAGATATCCATGTTTATGTAATCTGTATGGTGAGCTATGGGTGTGAGATATCTATGTTTATGTAATCTGTATGGTCAGCTAGGGGTGTGAGATATCCATGTTTATGTAATATGTATGGTCAGATGGGGGTGTGAGATATCCATGTTTATGTAATCTGTATGGTCAGATGGGTGTGAGATATCAATGTTTATGTAATCTGTATGGTCAGCTAGGGGTGTGAGATATCCATGTTTATGTAATCTGTATGGTCAGCTAGGGGTGTGAGATATCCATGTTTATGTAATCTGTATGGTCAGCTAGGGGTGTGAGATATCCATGTTTATGTAACCGGTATGGTCAGCTAGAGGTGTGAGATATCCATGTTTATGTAACCGGTATGGTCAGCTAGAGGTGTGAGATATCCATGTTTATGTAACCGGTATGGTCAGCTAGAGGTGTGAGATATCCATGTTTATGTAATCTGTATGGTCAGCTAGGGGTGTGAGATATCCATGTTTATGTAGTCTGTATGGTCAGCTAGGGGTGTGAGATATCCATGTTTATGTAATCTGTATGGTCAGCTAGGGGTGTGAGATATCCATGTTTATGTAATCTGTATGGTCAGCTAGGGGTGTCAGATATCCATGTTTATGTAGTCTGTATGGTCAGCTAGAGGTGTGAGATATCCATGTTTATGTAATCTGTATGGTCAGCTAGAGGTGTGAGATATCCATGTTTATGTAATCTGTATGGTCAGCTAGGGGTGTGAGATATCCATGTTTATGTAATCTGTATGGTCAGCTAGGGGTGTGAGATATCCATGTTTATGTAATCTGTATGGTCAGCTAGGGGTGTGAGATATCCATGTTTATGTAATCTGTATGGTCAGCTTGAGGTGTGAGATATCCATGTTTATGTAATCTGTATGGTCAGCTAGGGGTGTGAGATATCAATGTTTATGTAATCTGTATGGTCAGCTAGGGGTGTGAGATATTCATGTTTATGTAATCTGTATGGTCAGCTAGGGGTGTGAGATATCCATGTTTATGTAATCTGTATGGTCAGCTAGGGGTGTGAGATATCCATGTTTATGTAATCTGTATGGTCAGCTAGGGGTGTGAGATATCCATGTTTATGTAACCGGTATGGTCAGCTAGGGGTGTGAGATATCCATGTTTATGTAATCTGTATGGTCAGCTAGGGGTGTGAGATATCCATGTTTATGTAGTCTGTATGGTCAGCTAGGGGTGTGAGATATCCATGTTTATGTAATCTGTATGGTCAGCTAGGGGTGTGAGATATCAATGTTTATGTAATCTGTATGGTCAGCTAGGGGTGTGAGATATCCATGTTTATGTAGTCTGTATGGTCAGCTTGGGGTGTGAGATATCCATGTTTATGTAATCTGTATGGTCAGCTAGAGGTGTGAGATATCCATGTTTATGTAATCTGTATGGTCAGCTAGAGGTGTGAGATATCCATGTTTATGTAATCTGTATGGTCAGCTAGGGGTGTGAGATATCCATGTTTATGTAATCTGTATGGTCAGCTAGGGGTGTGAGATATCCATGTTTATGTAATATGTATGGTGAGCTATGGGTGTGAGATATCTATGTTTATGTAATCTGTATGGTCAGATGGGTGTGAGATATCCATGTTTATGTAATCTGTATGGTCAGATGGGTGTGAGATATCAAGGTTAACACAATCTGTATGGTCCGCTAGGGGTGTGAGATATCAATGTTAACACAATCTGTATGGTCAGCTAGGGGTGTGAGATACCCATGCTTATGTAATCTGTATGGTCAGCTAGGGGTGTGAGATATCAATGTTTTTGTAATCTGTATGGTCAGATGGGTGTGAGATATCAATGTTAACACAATCTGTATGGTCAGCTACGGGTGTGAGATATCCATGTTTATGTAATCTGTATGGTCAGCTTGAGGTGTGAGATATCCATGTTTATGTAATCTGTATGGTCAGCTAGGGGTGTGAGATATCAATGTTTATGTAATCTGTATGGTCAGCTAGGGGTGTGAGATATTCATGTCTATGTAATCTGTATGGTCAGCTAGGGGTGTGAGATATCCATGTTTATGTAACCGGTATGGTCAGCTAGAGGTGTGAGATATCCATGTTTATGTAACCGGTATGGTCAGCTAGAGGTGTGAGATATCCATGTTTATGTAATCTGTATGGTCAGCTAGGGGTGTGAGATATCCATGTTTTTGTAGTCTGTATGGTCAGCTAGGGGTGTGAGATATCCATGTTTATGTAATCTGTATGGTCAGCTAGAGGTGTGAGATATCCATGTTTATGTAATCTGTATGGTCAGCTAGGGGTGTGAGATATCAATGTTTATGTAATCTGTATGGTCAGCTAGGGGTGTGAGATATCCATGTTTATGTAGTCTGTATGGTCAGCTTGGGGTGTGAGATATCAATGTTTATGTAATCTGTATGGTCAGCTAGAGGTGTGAGATATCCATGTTTATGTAATCTGTATGGTCAGCTAGAGGTGTGAGATATCCATGTTTATGTAATCTGTATGGTCAGCTAGGGGTGTGAGATATCCATGTTTATGTAATCTGTATGGTCAGCTAGGGGTGTGAGATATCCATGTTTATGTAATCTGTATGGTGAGCTATGGGTGTGAGATATCTATGTTTATGTAATCTGTATGGTCAGCTAGGGGTGTGAGATATCCATGTTTATGTAATATGTATGGTCAGATGGGTGTGAGATATCCATGTTTATGTAATCTGTATGGTCAGATGGGTGTGAGATATCAATGTTAACACAATCTGTATGGTCCGCTAGGGGTGTGAGATATCAATGTTAACACAATCTGTATGGTCAGCTAGGGGTGTGAGATACCCATGCTTATGTAATCTGTATGGTCAGCTAGGGGTGTGAGATATCAATGTTTTTGTAATCTGTATGGTCAGATGGGTGTGAGATATCAATGTTAACACAATCTGTATGGTCAGCTACGGGTGTGAGATATCAATGTTAACACAATCTGTATGTGTCATTCTCTGTGGATACAAACACACTCACACACAAACATCCACGTGACCATTGGGAGGACGACAGCTTAGAAGATGTTTTTTTTAAGACGAATAAATTATGCAGAGCTGTGACCAATGGAAATAAACTTGAACTTTCTAGGTAGAAGATTACCTCTGAAGGTGGAGATAGATGTAAAGGGTTGGGTAGTCAAATATAATATGAGAATCGTTTATTTCGAATGTTTCAAGCTTAGCTGCACCATGTACAAATTACAATAGAGTATAAACATTACAATAGAGCACACACATTAAAACTGTGCACACACATTAAAACTGTGCACACCCATTAGAACTGTACACACATTACATTAGAGTACACACATTACAACTGGGCACACACATTAAATCTGTGCACACACATTAAAACCGTTTACACACATTAAAACTGTCCACATGCATTCAAACTGTGCACACACCTATTTTTCATTTAGAGACTTAAATGCTGCGCACACAAACTTCATTTTCCTCCCAAATTTGCTCACATCTAATATCATTTTCCTCACACGTCCTTTTGAATCAACAGTTCGCATTGATGAGGGGGAGGGGAGGGGGAAAGAGGGACTATATTACTAACCCAAGTTTAGTTAGATTGTAGAAATTTATTTGTACAGTTGAAGACTGTGCTGTTGTGTCGAAAAGAAAATAGGAAAATGAAAAATGTCAATTGTTTTCTCAACTTTCCGACAGATACATAATGACTTACTCCATTCCAAATAACATTCAATTGGCTGTCAGAGAGAAAGGTAAGACTGTAGCACCCTACTATTTCCAGTTTTTAAATAAAATCTATTTTTAAATCTAAATTCTTATGAAGATCTTGAAAGATTCGCGCAAACATTTTTATTACAATCTGCATTAAAAAAAAAAACGATTTAAATATAAATGGTAATTGAATTTTTTTTTTAAATTCGCAGGTAAACCAACTCACTTACGTCCTTGCTCACTAACCAATCTCAAGGTCACTTGGGAGCTGAGATCCACTCCTGGGGGATTCTGGGGACCAAACTTGACCTGGTCATCACTGCAATGCGCCAGACCGGAAGTGACTGTTGACTGGGCCAGATCTTGCCTGAGGGACACAACCGTCTGGGTCTTCGGGGATTCCAACGGCGTCCGGTTATTTAACGCCGTAAAAAAATACACCAACTGTAGTAAAATGACCCATGGCATTTGGCCTTTGTCAGGGAATTGTACTTTGGAAAAACACAACATCACCATTGTGTTCACGCCTCATGAATTACCTTTGTACCAGAAGTTCGAGTGGACCCCGAGACTTGGATACAGGAGCGTTGCCGAGTATATAAAGATGACCCCATCGGCGGGTAAACATATCTTCATAATCCATTACTATCTTCACGTCACACCTTCACACCTCGCCGTGCTGCATGCAAGATTGCTCTCGCTGAGTGACGCGGTAAGGCAACTCGTTGCGAGAAATCCGGATGCGTTTTTCGTCATCCGAGGTCCTCACGCTATCTCGCTGGATTACAACGGGAACCACGCCATAGGCGGAGATAATCTAGGCCCGTTTTATGTTCGGTTACTGCGAGAAACTTTCCGAGACCTGCAGGATAAAATAATATATCTGGACGGCTGGGGAATGACCGTGTCGATGGAGAATGCCAGGAATCACCCGGATGACCGAGTGCCGGAAGAAATGATCAGAACTGTACTGGCATTTCGTTGTAATGAAACTGGCTACGTTGCTAGGAAGTAAAACGGGAGTTGATGATTCTATTGGGAATTTTAAAAAGCAGCGGGGAAAAGAAGTGAAACAACTGATAATTAATTAGTAGCATTTTTTTTTATCGAGAGCCAGCAGAAAAATGAAGATTTAAAACTGCTACATAGACTAAATATCATTGTGACATTATATTTATTATTAGAGTTATGGTTTAATATACATGTATATTATTGATGCGTAATTGTTAAACCATTATTTTATTAAAATATTTTGTTATTCGTCTTATCTGATTGGATGATTCAGCGAACATGATCTTTAACCTACAGATAACGCTTTGCTAAATGTATAGGGCCTATGTCAAAACAAAAACTTAAGCTTGATGCAGTTTAGTTTTCATTATGAACTTAATAGTCACTCTAGTTTGGACTATGGTGAAATGTAGAGAAAACAATTCTTTAACCTGTTCTCTTATTCTCTTATAAATTGGCGAGAAAGGAAGTAGCGAGAAAGGAAGTAATACTATTTAAAAAACAACATTAGGGTATTCAATAAGTTTAAACACAGTAGTTCCCCTCTAATCAAAATAAAACCATTAGACAAAATATTTAAATAGAGTAATTAATTAAAAAAAAACATTTTAAAAATAAACGTTCTTTACGATGCATTTAAAAAATCCTTGTGTCGTACAAATATTTATCTCTGATGTCCCTGTAAGGATGAGATATCTTAGAAGACTTAGATCATATAAACCACTATGACAATGTAATTGTATTGCCATTCTTTTATCCTCACCATAGTTAATAATAAATTGGCCTTGTAGGCATCAAATATAATTTATTATTCCTAAAAATATATTGTTTACACATATAGTTTATTCATTGATATATGTCAACTGTTATGAAGCCATGATACTGACGGTAGTCAAGTATAAGGTATTCACCATCTCTCTCTCCCTTCCCCTCCCCCCCCGTGACCCATTATTGTCTTCCGCACTCTGGCCTCAGCCGATCTTAACCCCCCCAGAGGTTTAGCGAGGGGGCATCATACCGCGGGCGCTACTCACATAGGGGCGCTAAATGGTATATCTCACATACTATATTTTATGGTTTTCAAATGGGAGTGGGCGCTAAAAAAAGTTACTAAACGGGTATTGTGCCCCGGGCGCGAGTTAAGCTCCCTACGGCACAGTTACCCTCCTCTGCCATTCTGATAACGTCTTAATAAAAATACGTAAACCTGTAAACCTTTTAAAACTCAGACATATCCTAATTACATTTCCGGACGCCGCAGTGATCACACTCAGCGTGTTGAATGTAGCGAGTCAAAACCTAGATACTACTGTCGCATTCATCCATCTTGATGCCACCGTTGCCATGGTAGCTTGAAACACAGTTGAGGATGTAGATAGAAATGGCGCTGCGAAACAACTGACCACCCAATAATGATTTAAATGACCAAAGACACAAACGTTTCATCGTTAAGTTTGTCTCAGCGTGTAGCGGTACAAACCATCACTCAATGTGTCAAGTACATACGCACGAAAATTCCTGTAGCTAAAACCTTAACGCTGACAGTCATGGTGATAGAAATACAAACTTGGTCGCGTGCAACAAGTACTTACACCACAAGTACTATTTCCTGTCCATGAAAAAAAATTACACAGTAGTTCTAACTACAAAGTACATGGTGTGTAAATATAAAACCCCAGGGCTGTTTTATGGGGTGTGTTTTATTGCCCATACAGGCTTTGCCGGGGGGGGGGGGGAAGAGCCACATTGCTAATAATTCATTAATTTTTCATTTTCTAGTGTTTAAGTTGGGGTGTGGGGGGGGGGGGTGGCAAACATCATGGTTAACCAAGGGGCTCACAATTTCATTCAAATAGTTTGAGTCTAACTTAGTGTATGACTAACTTTTGTTTCATAAAATGCAAAGAAATAAACAACCTTTGATGGAAACTGCAAAATTCTTCACATTAACGAAAACTTACCCCGTGTAATGAAACAAACACCAACATGGGAACCGCTGTATGTACCACTGAGATTTAGTTTCAAGTGTTTATGTTGTTCATTTTACTTCTTGTGATGTTTTGAAAAAAAAAAAAACAATATTTTCTTTTCCTTGTACACTTTTTTGTCTTTAACATCACCAGCCTTGTGCTGAAGATTTATGGTCAAGTTTTATGTTTATCAAATTCATTTCTTTTTTTATTTCCTAGACTCAAGGTAAACTATCTGTTTCATTTTCATAACAAGTACACTTTAATTTAGAACGTTTTCTCCGACATAAAGCTCATAAGATTAATTTATTATTTAATAAACAACACTAATTCGATTTTTATTTTTTATTTATTTTTGCAGCAAGTACGCTAGGTTTTAAATTGAAAATAATGAATAATACTGATAGGCTATTCCACTGTAATATAATGTTAAAAGACATGGTTCAGATCTTGTTAAAGTTTTTTCGGGAATTTTGAAAATATCATTCACCTTCCCGATTTTTAGAGCATTTTCGAAAAAAAAAATGCTCTATTGTCCCCGTTTTGTCTGTCTGTCTGTCTGTCTGTCTGTCCGTCATCACCCTAGATCTCAACAACCATAAGTCCTAGACCCATGATGTATATATTATTTAGTAGGTCTTGGCCTGCCATGTGTGCAGCAAAAGTTCATTTCGCGATCTGAACCCTGAGGGCCGTAAAAGGGGGCTTATAAAGTACCGTATTTTACTATATAAGCTATATTAACAAAGGAGCGCCCTATATCTCAGCAACCATAAGTCCTAGACCCATGATGTATATATTATTTTGTAGGTCGTGGCCTGCCAAGTGTACATCAAAAGTTCATTTCGCGATCTGACCTCTCAGGGCCAAAATATAAGAGTTTCTTATATACCGTTTTTGCTTATATTTTAAATATAAATAATAAAAATTAATCAAAGGGGCGTAATCATCATTTATCTTTGTAATAGTTATTCAACATGATTACTTCCCTCTCTAAATTTATCCTAATTTATACGCGTGGAGCAATATTTATGGCTGTAACCCGTAAAAAAAAAATACGGATTCCGTCCGGTGTAGCCGTAGCCGTACACGAAAATGCTCTAAAATGTCCTTTGTCCGAAACGGAAAAGACTTAAATTGCTTGTTTTTCAAAATTTTGTTTTATAATGAAATTATTTATGTCTCCCCCCCCCCTCCCACTCCTCTATTTCTATTTTTCTTTAGCTGCAAGAATCTTAAACCAACATGAAGATCAACATTCTACTTTTCGCCGCAGCTTTATATTTCAACGAAGTCATCCGGGTAGTTGACTCTGTGGAGAGACGGGTATCTCAATCATGCCAGATCTCAATCCAAGATTGTTTGGAGCGGGTGTCCAGACTCAACCAACAGCCAACGACGACGGATGTCTGTAAACTAATGACCATTAAATATAGGTCAGTGAACGCCTACCACTGCCTGGTCAGGGTGGGGATGTGCACGGAGGGGGAGTACACCATTTTGAGAATCATCGCTTGCCAGGACAGCCCGGTGGAGCATTCCGAGTCGGAGCTGGCCAAATCGAGGCTCTATCAGGTGGTCAACGAGACACCAAGGCCATGCCAGTCGCAGATGCTGGTCTGCATCAGGAAGTACATAACAGCCATCGTCCTGAAGCAGCAGGAGCACTACTGCGCCCTGGTCAGCTTGGACATCAACGGGATCACGTCGGAGTCCTGCATGACCAGCTCGGAAGCCTGCGACGAGAGCGACTACCAGCGGATCAAGGCCGCGGCGTGCGACGAGGCGCTGATAGGGAAAGAGTTCAGCAAATTCGTGCGGGCTATAGAGTTCACATCCGCCACGTGCAAGCACTCCATCGAGCAGTGCTACAGCCAGAGTCAGGGGGTCAGGCTGCTGATCAACAGCGAGATGTACTGCCAGGTGATGAACGTGGAAGAGGGCGGGACCTCGACCCGCAGTTGTTTGGTCGAGAAAGGGTTGTGCACCGTAGAGGAGTTTGACAAGCTGAAGGATTCGGCATGCGTGGGGGCTACATTCAGAGTGGGTCTCTTGTTATTGATCGTCTGTTTGTCTGTAAGCGACGCTCATTACATTAGGAAAAATTAACATATTACACCAGGAACAGTAATTTACGCTAGCAGAGATTATCAGAGATTATCAAGTTTATAACTAAATCATTTTTTATTAATAAAGATTAATTAATAAGTAATTAATAATGGGTAAATGTAATTTTTTTACACGGTTGATGTTAAGCAACACTCATACAGGCACAACATAATTAGGATTTTAATGTAATGCATATTGTACATTTATTATGTTTTGTTATTTGACAAGAGCTGTAAATAATGGATTTGTTATGGTGAATGTATGTTACATATTCTGTGCTGAAGATATTGTTAACCATAACAACCAAAGCTCGTCAATTTTAGTGAACTCAATATTATATTTATATGTAGTTTATGTATTTGTTGTTGTTGTTGTTGTTTTAGTAAAAGTTCCCTTAACCTATAGCCATTATTTAATAGTATTAGCTAATACATTAAGCTAGCCCAGAGGTGAGCGAACTCTTAAAATCGCGAGCCACAATTTCAAAGAAGAGCTGGACTAAAAACAGATGGATGGAGTGTTTTTAAGAAATCGTATATGTATTATAACTACTTAAAAATATATATGTATTAAAACTACTTAAAATTATATATGTATTAAAACTAGGGCTGTACCGGATTCTAATTTTTAGATCCTGCAGGATCGGAACCGGAATCGGATTTAATATTTGAATCCTGCCGGAATCGGAACAGGAACCGGATTTTACCGGATTAAATAGTAATTTTTCCGAACGAAGTAGTAATTTCTCGCCGAACATAAAAAAAGATATAAGAATGAAAAATAGAATAAAAATTTAGTTTTTAAGTTCTAGATTAACCATTTAGATCCTGAAGACTGTGACTAAAACCCCTTCCCCAATCTTGAGTTAAGAAAAATAACTCTGTCAAAGTAACAGGTTCTTCGTTTTAAAATTTATTTACTAAAGCTGTACCTAATTTAACTTGATTTGTTTTACAATCAAACAAAGAAATGGGTAACATATCTTAGAAAGTATAATAAACATGTTTATTAATAAATGAATTCCAGTATATATATATACTAGCTGTACCCTGCAAATCCTTTGCATAGAGTTATATCCCCTTATGCTTGATCGGTAGGCTAGGTTATTTTTTGGTTTCGGGCGGATCCGATTTTTTTCATTGTTGTATTTTAAACTGGAATACTGTTGTATTAATTCTTTACTTTCGATTTAACGCACACTGGAAATGAATATTATTATATATGATGATACTGTGGCAGCCCCCGATAGTTCATTTTCTTTAGTTTCCATAGTGACGTCACCAAACCTTGTTATTTCATTCATACTTTCATTTAAACCATTATCTGACTATTTCCCATAAAAACGCAAATTAAAATGCATTTCAAATCTAAATCAATATCACTTTAATGTTCAATTAAAAATGTATCTTCAAGTTATTTATCTAAATATGCGAGGAATTTTATCCAAATTGTGACAAAATCCACTAAATTAAAAAATGTGCAGAAAAATAAATTATTGAACTTTTTTAAAACTGTAAACACCCAAAAATAGATCGTTGTCTGCTCTTTAAAAAAGTTAAACTTTGATAGCTAAATATAGCGGAAGATAAGTTGTCATATTACTAGAACAGGGGTCGGCAACCTTTTGAGAGGGAAGAGCCTAAAGTTATAATTTACAATTTTCTCAATTTTTAAAGAGCCACTTAATTTGTTGTTTCAATATTACGGTATTTGATAAAGCCGCAATTTGACATCGAAAGAGCTACAACTTGACATCGAAAGAGCCGCATGCGGCTCGCGATCCGCAGGTTGCCGACCCCTGTACTAGACTAAATACAATTGAAATCTTCCTTTTTAATATATTTGTACATACATGTAGAACTAAAAGCGATCGACGTTATTGTAATTTAAAAATCAAAGGAAGTTATTGTTTTAATTTAATTGTATAGAGCTAAATATTTCAAAATTATGTTGCGCTAAAAAAATTTCTTACAAATTTCAAACAACAAAGAAATTCGGCTTAAATCCTGCACATTTTAACCGGAACCGGAATCGGAACCGGATTTGTTAAAACTGCCGAAATCCGGCTTAACAGGAACCGGAATCGGATTCCGGTACAGCCCTAATTAAAACTAATTAAAATTATATATGTATTAAAACTACTTAAAATTACATGCACTGGACGGATCAAACTGACCTTACCTTCCTAGCCCGCAGGCCGTTTGTTGTCCACGTCCTACCTCGTGATCTGCCTGGATGATCTTTTTTATGTAAATTTTTGGGGTCGTTAATGTGTTGCATTTTTTAAAATTAGCAATGTTCATGCTAGACTGTTATTTAATCTCATTCAAATTATAATGGGAAGTAATAGTTGTTTAAAACAAAAAAAAAAATAAACATGGCTATCTCCCTTTAATAAAAAAACTTTTTTTTTTACTTGTATTTGTATCTTCATGACATAATATCGCCTATTTTAAAATAAAATTTAAAGAATTCATAAAATTGTGTAGCTTTATGAATTGCACTCTTAAATAAGTTAATTTTAGTATAAAACTGGCACTTAATAGACTGCCTCTGTTCCTGCTATAGTAGCTAAATATTTCATAAAATATTTTTTTTTTAAATGCCATTTAAATATTTCAATCGCTAATAAAGTCTAGTGCAATAAAAAGATAATTTAGGACAATAGTGGTAGCTAGCTCTGACGTAAACTTCTTCTTAAGTAAAGTTTCCCTAAGTCCCACTGGGCTCATCGGAGCAGATGAAGTGGAGAATTCATCTGTTTTAGTAACCTCGGCATATGAAGGGATAGTGTGATTAGCACAACGCCCAGCCGCCTTTATTTCCCCAACTTAAAGTCAGGTACCCATTTAAAGCTTGGGAGAATTGTCTGACTCTCATTAACCTTTTATATGCAAAAGTTACAATAACAGATGAACCTTTTACTAAACTGGGATAGACTGGGCTGTGATTATTCTTCCACCCTTCTGTTGCGCTTCTGTCCAAAAACCCATTATGGCCCGAGGTAACTTCCAGGCTTGTCCAGCTCTCGTTATAAATTCTGTATATATCAGATTTGCACGTAAGATGAAAATTGTGAAAAAGCTTTAGGGATTACCTGGATTAACTGAGTCGGTAGATCCAGTCGATCAGCAGGAAATCGATTATGTGCTGAATGACCAGAGTGACTCAGAAACAGAATAAATTGTCGTACTATGGTATTTTGTATTCAGATTAAACTTTTTTATAAAATAGTATTGAATATTCACAATATCAAATTTATTAAATTCTGTCGTTTTACATGTTTGTGTATGTAGTCCAATCCAGTAGACACTAAACTTTCAGAAATTTCTTATTTTTTTATTTCAACGGCATTCCATAACGTTAATAATATCATGGGAATCCCATGGGACGGAACAGACATAAATTACCATGGGATGGGATAGGATGGGACAGAAAAATGTGTCCCATGGACAAGCCAGTTAACTCCACCCCTGGTCTAGTGCAGTGCACCATGAAGGACATGTCCGCTCATCACTGCACTATATACATACATATTACTTTTCTGAGTAATAGGCCACACTGGCATTTGTTGATCATATATCAATGTATGAACCAAAAACGTCAAAAGCATTAAACAGTCATGTCCAGTTTCACATTCCCAATTTATTTCAATTGACAGCTTTAAATCGGGCCAAACTGGATCTAAACCAATGGTCAGTACTGACCAATCTTCCCATTTCCTCCACACCACACTTCCTAATCTCACCAGTTCTAATTAGATTTCTCCTCTCACTAAGCCGTCTATAATCAGTGTCCCCAGATATTTCCTGATCTAGATGGACGAGAGAAACGTTCCTCTTGGCATCGATAAACAAACTCTTGATGTATTAGCTTGATTGATTTCTATATGTTTCACATGGGGACGAGTTTAAGACGCTGAATTTGATTGAAATATCGTGACAGTTTTGTTTGAACTTTAAACTTTGAACCTATATGAGGTTTGCTCGTGAAAAACATTTAGTTTTGAGAGTTTATTAGTTCGTTTTAATTTGGTGAGAAAACAAAAACGGAATAAAAAGAATTCAATTTTTTAATACTCATAACCGATGAGGTCATTAGGCCGAACGAACATAAACATCAACAGATTTGTATTCAAACTTCATTTCTGTGAGGTCATAGACTTGGTGGCGCCAATCTGATATCCATCTGGCTTTCCCAGGGAATTGAACCTTTGCACGTTAGTCGAGCTCACTTTGGACTTTGCTATCCGGCCACTGATATTTATATTACAGTTAATAAAGCCTGTAATGGTCATTACTATAAGTTAACCAAATATGTGGGGTTTTACATGGACATTGATATGTGTTAAACATAGCCATCAATATGAAGTTTAACATCTACACTAATGTGATGTAAACATAGCCATCAATATCGAGTTTAACATCTACACTAAAGTGAGGTAAACATAGCCATCAATATCGAGTTTAACATGTACAAAAAGTGAGATAAACATAGCCATCAATATGGAGTTTGATATCTACACTAATGTGAGATAAACATTCCGTAAAATGAGTATTACATTGACATTTCTAGGACTGTAACATATAAAGCCGTTAATATGAGCTTAACATAGCCAGTAATTTATGTCCAGCCTTGTGATTAATATTAAATTATTAATATAACATAGACATAAATATGAGTTTACCAAATCTTCTACTATGAGTCCATAATTGTTAAAGAGTTTATCATTGTCGTTTCCATGACTGTATTGATCTATTTTTAACATTTTCCAAGCACAATAGATTATCAGTCTTTTTTTAGAGCATTTTCTAAAAAAAATACTCTATTGTCCCCGTTTTGTCTGTCTGTCTGTCCGTCTGTCCGTCATCACCCTAGATCCCAACAACCATAAGTCCTAGACTTATGTATATATCATTTTGTAGGTCTTGGCCTGCCAAGAAATGACTTTTTTCCATTTCGCGATCTGACCTCTCAGGGCCGTAAAAGGAGGCTTAGTACCGTTTTTTGCTATGTAAGCTATATTAATAAAGAGCGCCCTATATCTCAACAACCATAAGTCCTAGACCCATGATGTATATATCATTTTGTAGGTCTTGGCCTGCCAAGTGTACATCAAAAGTCCATTTCGCGATAGGACCTCTGAGGGCCGGGCTTCAGGGCTCCTAAGGGGCTTATATATTATATATACACCTTGTACGTTCAATAACCCATTCATTTGGTGCGAAATACTGCAGCACGTAGTTTCACTAAGATTTATTAAGAAACTCATCAAATGAAATAGTAAGCTTGTGTTCTGAGTTTAATTGAAAGTATCAGAGCTATGCAACAATTGGCGGAGTTTTCGGACGATTAAATGACTACAATTTCGAATTTTTTCAATTATGAGTCCTATTTCAGTAACCACAAACCACTTGTAGTTAGATTTAAGAGAAAATAATTTTTTTTCAAATATAAAGAAACGTCTTTATAATATTTTTTTTTACAGATATATGCATTACACAATTGAATTTATAAACATTTCCAAAATTTACAAATATTTACTGAAAGCTAACAAACGTACTGATACATAACACGAAAATGCGCTAACACGTCCTGTGTCCAGAATGGAACAGGCTTAATTGCTTGTTTTATATTATTTCACTTCAAATTAACTATTATACTCATTCCACTATCCATGTTGTCAATTGTTTGATGAACTGTGTACTAATTGTGTACTAATTATGTACTAATTGTACTAATTTTGTACTAATTGTATACTAATTGTAATATTTGTACTAACTGTACTTACTGTATACTAATTGTACTATTTATGTACTAATTGTGTACCGCACATTCCAATGTACAAAGAATATGTTTTCTTTGTCTGCAAAATATCGACTTTGGCTACATGTACAAAGACGAGAAGTGAAAAGCTCTCCTGTCAAAGAATGCCGGACAGAATAGACTTAGCCACTGGACATAATGAAATCCATACCGGCAGTCTATGAAGGACAGGACGGATTTGAAATTAAGTCATTTGGGCTGGCCCTAGCCGACCTGACAGTTGAGACGGTAAATTGATTGCTGCTAACAGGGCCAGTCTTACGTTATAGGAGGCCTGAAGGCAGTATGTGTTTTTTTTTTACATATAAAGGACACTTAGACAACAAACATAAAAGGCCATAACGGGGCCCCCTGATGATATTTCACAGATGGGCCCCCTTAGCCCCGCCCGACCCTCTCCACTGGCTCCCCTTGTGACCATCGGGCGGCGAGTTAATTTGAAGTGGATAGGCGAAAATGTTAATTGTTTTTTTTAATTAATCGATAACAAATACAATTAATTGTCCTTGGGATTGAAGAATTCCTTTCTTTTTATATTTATTACCCCATTTTTTTAGGGGTGTGTAGCCAAAAACCGCATAAAACCGCAAATACCGCAAAAAACCGCAAAAAACCGCAAAAAATGTAATATGAGAACCACTGAGGCTAGCAGAATGTAATGTTAACATTTGTTGCAGTTTCTTTTTATTACTTGTGTGTGTGTGATACCTTGTACGTTATCTCGGCTGGTATTTTATAAACTGCTTGTCAAACATGAACACATGCTGTCAGCAGTTTACCCAAATTCGTTCATTTTGACGGGAACAGTAATAATAAAACTGTCATATGCAGTATTTAAAAAGTAAATCAGCAATACGTCTGTTATATGTCTGACTATTTGGGGGGTGGGGGGGGGGTTTCACATACACAAGGTCCGTCTGAGCCAGGCCGAGTTGACCTGTGTAGAGGATGTAGTCCTGGGGGGTCGATCGAACAAGCGTACGATGTCACAACCTCATTTTGTTTGTGTGTGTGTCTTTTTTACGTCATCAATAAGTGACGTAAACTAAAATCAATAAGTCAGTCTTAAGAATTTGGATTAAAGGATATATCATATCAACTAGACAATGTAAATAACTACAGACACAATTATTTTTGTCCAGTACAACATACACATTTCTATAACAGTGAATTTGTAACTTTTTTTGCTGAAACTCGCCTGAATGATCTAATAATTTTTCTCATTCAACAATTTCATATTAACATTAAAAAACAAAAGATATACATTGATTTAACAGACATGAAAAAAAATGTAAACATTAAAATTGAACGCTGTTTTCAATCATAGACTTGTTCTCATTATGTCGTTGAAAAAAAAAGCTTTTAATTTACATCTTTAAAGTTTTTTTTTTCAGGATAACAACCATCTTCTCCAATAGGATGAAAATAAATTAAATCGCAGACAAAGAGACAATCAGCAGACTGCCATGGACTGAATGGTGGGTAAAAATCAAACAAAAACAGAATGTCACAGAAATAAAACAGCAGAACGTCCCATAAATAAAAGCTCGCCAATCAGTGCCATTATAAATATCAAAGAAGGCCTTTGCTGCATTGCGATGATTGTGGAACTAATTCTACTCGTTTGATTGTTCTGACAAGTTCTTTGTTGTCATGGTTTCAGGTTATTGAATGAAATCGCAGTTTTATTTTTCCCGAGGTAATTTGAAGGCTTAAAAAATTATGACGATTTAATAGCTGACATTAAAGAACAACAACGCAAACTACACACAGATAGATTGTGTTGTGCACTTGTTACTTGTACTGGTACTTGTACTGATACTTGTACTGGTACTTGTACTGGTACTTGTACTGGTACTTGTAGTGATACTTGTACTGGTACTTGTACTGATACTTGTACTGGTACTTGTAGTGATACTTGAACTGGTACTTGCACTGGTACTTGTACTGGTACTTGTACTGGTACTTGTACTGGTACTTGTACTGGTACTTGTACTGGCACCTGTACTGGTACTTGTACTGGTACTTGTACTGGCACCTGTACTGGTACTTGTACTGGTACTTATACTGGTACTTGTAGTGATACTTGTACTGGTACTTGCATTGGTACTTGTACTGATACTTGTACTGGTACTTGTACTGGTACTTGCACTGGTACTTGTACTGATACTTGTACTGGTACTTGTACTGATACTTGTACTGATACTTGTACTGGTACGTGTATTGATACTTGTACTGGTACGTGTATTGATACTTGTACTCGTACTGCTGTATACTGTTACATTCTGATATGGACTGCTGTATACTGTTACATTCTGATTTAGACTGATGTATACTGTTACATTCTGATATAGACTGCTGTACACTGTTACATTCTTATTTAGACTGCTTTATACTGTTACATTCTGATATAGACTGCTGTATACTGTTACATTCTGATTTAGACTGCTGTATACTGTTACATTCTGATATAGACTGCTGTATACTGTTACATTCTGATATACACTGCTGTATACTGTTACATTCTGATATACACTGCTGCATTCTACTATACAAATTTAGTTTGCTGAGCCTTGAAAAAGTGGCTAGCAAGGGCGCCTCATTAGCCCCGTTGCCACAACACAATTGCCGCCTCTGAGTGCACATGTCTCGACATTCGATGGTTTTCAATGCATAAGCCTGTGTGTGTGTGTCTACAAACTCTGGCACATATTTAGAAGACGTGCTCACTGTCAACGTGTGAGTGAGTCTCTGTGTATGTGCTCACGTGAACGCGATAAAACACAAGATTTGCATTCAAAATTATTTTCTTTACAATTTAAGACTTTTGAAAAACAAATCAAAAAAAAAAAAACAACCAAACTAAAGTCAAAATTTATTGCACATTTAGAGACAGACACTTGAAAAACCTGGCCAGGTCTTTGTTGAAGAGAATTGAATTTTTGAGATGGTCTCTTGTTTACCTTTAGAGCTGCGTTAGTGTGTGGGGGGAGTCCCTGTGTGTGTGTGTGTGTGTGAGTGTCACTGTGTGTGTGAGCATGCTGTGTGAGTGTGTGGGGGAGTCCCTGTGTGTGTGTGTGTATGTGTGTGTCACTGTGTGTGTGAGTGAGCATTCTGCGTGCGTGTGAGCGTGTGTTTCAGTGTGTGTATACTAAAGAAAGCCATCCAATTATGCTGTAATTGACGTCATGTAAAGTGCTCCAACAAATAAAACCAGGCCTGGCTCTAGTATAGTGCTGATTATTCCACGTGTTGTTATTGTCTAATGGAAGATGTAGCTCTTGTTACTTAATTGATGGCGTGGCATTGTAGTTTTTACTTTATTTTTATTTTTGGTCTTCTTCATCAAAAAGACTCTTTTTTGTTTTTGCTTCTTAAGTTATTCGTCATGAACTAAAAATAAATCGAAATTTGGTTCCGTCCATATTAAAGAAAAATCAAAATTGTTGAATCATACATTAGACCAGTCTTTGATAAATCATATATTAGCCCAGTCTTTGATAAATCATATATTAGCCCAGTCTTTGATAAATCATATATTAGCCCAGTCTTTGATAAATCATAGATTAGACCAGTCTTTGATAAATGATAGATTAGACCAATCTTTGATAAATCATAGATTAGCTCACTCTTTATTGTCATAGATTAGACCAGTAATGCACACTGTTAGGGCATTAAGCTACTTATTAAGGTTTTCGAGTTCAATGCACAGAATACAAAACCATAAATACTATTAGTATCATGACAGTATCAGCTCTCACTTTTCGCCTGTTTAAGTGCGGTCAATTCATGTTAGTACAAATTATTGCTGCAATTTTTTTTTTGAATGTGTCATCTTGCATAGGGTTGACAGCCCAACCCCCCCCCCGGCCCCCCAATATCATATCATCGTCCACCCGGAAATCATCTCTGTGGCCTGAAACTCTCCGTGACAACTTTTTTTTAAATAAAAGATGCCACGCCCCTCATCCCCACCCCACCCCCCCCCCACACTCAAGTAACTTGTTTTTCTTCTCCATCAACGCGAGGTCTCTCTACTCATTTCTTTCCTTCCTTCCCTCCTCCTTCTGCATTCTTCTCTTCCTCGATTGTCTTCCCCTTGCATCACAATCGTGATCTTAGATGACCTTTAGGCATGACCTTTACACTTTCAACTCAACCCTCCCTCCCCCTCCCCCGAAAACTGTATATGCCCTGCCCCACCCACCGGCACGGTGATTCCCCCCCTCCCCCATCTCCCAAGGTAAAGCTGCGCTGATGTCGATGGAGTGCACATGTTACGTCATGTGTAAACCGTGTTTAGGAATAATAATAAACTAGGTTGTCATTGTGTGAGGACATGGAGTGAAATCTGACCTGGTAGAGGCAGCTCAAAGTCTATATCTATCTTTCTGTCAATATGTCCCTCATTCTGTCAATATATCTATATCTGTCTGTCAATATGTCCCTCATTCTGTCAATATATCTATATCTGTCTGTCAATATTTGTCTCGGTCTATCTCCCTATCTTTCTATCTGGAGTTAATTCACCAATCTGTCTAACGATTCAATCAGGAACGCCACCCCGATAAGTGCTGAGCCACAAAATGTGTAAGAAATTGTAAACAAATATTACAGTAGACAATTTTTTAAAACGTTTACAGTAAAAAAAAATACAACCAGAAGAAAGTTCTCATCCACACCATTCTTTGTTTTTTCGTGTAATTCCTTCCACTGTGGTGTGCAATTAAAATTGAAACTTTGCTGTGTAGAAATTCAACAACAGCACCAAAGGACAACATTAAACTCTTCGCTAAGTGTCTACATTTAAGTCATTGAGTTATTCATTTGGGGATTCGCCTCCCTTGAATATAGAGTTAAGGAACATGATCACTCGAGCAGTACGTTAGATAGCAGCAGTTAAAAGTTATAAATAAAAAAAAGATGGTTGTTTAAAACAAACATTCAACGACATGTGAAGTTACAAGGTACAACAACATTGCTAGTCAAACGACACCTACACTACTAAAGTATACTCAAAATTGACATATAAACGTACACAAATTAACATATAAACGTACATAACTCTTAATGGTCATGGGATATCTTAAAATACTTTCTGATCGTCTCTCCAGGAAGAGAAACTTAAACATCTGTCCAGATGAACTTTGACCTATAACAGGATATAGTAGCTTCCGTGTTTATTATTCTATTTTTTTTTTAAATGGTGTACGTGCGTCTGCGTCTGTTTGTGCCTTGCTGTTTGTATCTATTTGTTTGTATCTGTTTATTTGTATCCGTTTGTTTGTATCTGTTTGTTTGTATCTGTTTGTGTCTCTCTCTTTGTGTCTCTGTGTTGTTGTTTTTTTTTTTTTTTTTGAAAGAGAGGAGAGAGCGAGTCACTAAACAAATGGACATTATTCTACCATGCTACTTGACGACACACAATGATAACCGCCCCCTCTCCCCAGTGTCTACTGATATATTGAGATCTATATTCTTTGATAACTGTAGTTCACAATATGAGACAAAAGGAATGTGTGTGTGGGGGGGGGGAGGAGGGCATGTCGATAAAAAGCTGAGTGCAGCATGTTGCAAGCTAAACAACACCTTTTGTAAACAATGTTTATGGACAGCCGTTAGGAACGAGCCGCCTTCTGAAATTCGAGAGCCGTAGACAAAGTTTGTCAATGTGTGTGTGGGGGGGGTGGGGAGGGAGGGGGCTCTTTAGGATTAGTCGCCCATTTAAATAGGATCAAACTGCCATACCAATTTGATCAGTCGGCCATACCAGTAGGATAAGTCGGCCATACCAGTAGGATCAGTCGGCCATGCCTGTAGGATAAGTCGGCCATGCTAGTAGGATAAGTCGGCCATGCCAGTAGGATAAGTCGGCCATACCAGTAGGATCAGTCGGCCATGCCTGTAGGATAAGTCGGCCATGCGAGTAGGATAAGTCGGCCATACCAGTAGGATAAGTCGGCCATGCCTGTAGGATAAGTCGGCCATGCTAGTAGGATAAGTCGGCCATACCAGTAGGATAAGTCGGCCATGCCTAAAGGATCAGTCAGCCATTCCCATACGATCAGTTGGGCATGCCTATATAATCAGTCGGTCATACCTTCAAACAGCCACTGTGTAATAAAAACACCAACACACAGAGAGTCCCATTGATTTGTCTCGATGACCTGAACAGTTTGAAAATAAAAAAATTGACATCCCGTTGTATTTGTCTTTACGTGACGTCATTGGTCTTACGTCTTAGTGTGAGTGTATCTCTATTTTACGTCTGTGTCTTACGTCTATGTGTAACACTATATTTTTGTATATAATGTTATGTACTTTTTGATGTAATGCTTCTCCAAGGTAACACTGTGTGTTCCTCACTGCTGCTTCAGATAACTATACTGGTTTTATGTAGCTGCCGATATTATAACTGGTTTATCAACTTAAGTAGCGTTCAGTCTCGTTGCACTCTCAAACAACACACCAATCAATGAGGCAAAGTTCCACGATTCAATTATATTTATTCAACAATAAGAAAACATATGTAGTATGAACTTATATGCAGCAGTATTCACAAATGCTTCGTACACAATATAACACGTAGTATTCCAGTTTCCCGAAGGAATTCTCTGGCAATACTTTGACACTTAGTATCCTAAGTTCCCGAAAGAATTATTGAGAGATACTTCAATAAAATAGACTTTGACTGTGTACTGTAAAACGCAATAACTTGATAGCTTGTGCCTCTACTAACTTCTCCTCTAACTATCTCTACAACTGATGTCCTGATGTCTCTATCGTCAGTCTGTCGAACTGTCGGTCTGTATCTCGTAGGTCTTTCGTCGGTCTGCCGATGTCTCTCGTAAGTCTGACGAAATTTCAATTATCTCGGATATTTATGTGATTGTGAATTATCACGTGCCCCAAACGCCCAGAACTTCTGATTGGCTCCCTAACACCCTTTCTAACTCATCTACATATTAATGAATCTTATTCCAGCCTAGGGATTGGTGCGGCTAAAAACTCACTATGGGCTAGTATTCCTTTGTCTGCCTAATTACATCTATCGTCACCTATCTTTGGGGGTCATAGACCTGTGATGACAACCAATTTTACCCTAAACAAAGATACCGCTGGAATTCTAGTTATCAAAACATATGACTGTGTCCTGGACCCATGAGTTTTCAATGTTGATTAACCAACTGAACCAGTGGTTCTAAAATTGTATGGATCTATCTAAAGCTATTGTTACACTATGTCAAACGTCATCTTTGTTCTGTTTGTAGGTCTTTGATGACTTTGGTCTGCGTTGATCTACGTGACCAGGCCTTTGTCTTGTGACTAAACACTTTTAATTGGCACACACACACACACACACATATACACACACACAAACACACACACACACACACAAACACACTGATACACGTAAACACAATTAAAAAATAATGTAAACTTATGTGAGTCAGTATTGATAGAGTTACCCCCCCTCCGTCCCCAACATTTGGAGTCTTGAGAGTCACAGACTCTGGCATGTGGGGCGGCATATGGTTGATTTGAGTTCTACGGCGTGAGAAATGTCAACAGAAAGTCTCTCGGTTGTACAAAACTTGAGGTGCAATATATATAGCCATGATTAAAACAAATGATTTGAATGTTGAATCAAACAAACAGCTCAACAAAAGTCAAGACGAATAAACATGACCTCTATAATAAATCAAGCCAACGTTTTTTTTTGGGGGGTATTTTTTTTTTGTACTGTGGGCGGGAAATTTCGACCGTTATTAAATTCTAAACTATTTGTATTATCGATTTTAATATGTAAATATCATCTGTGTTCGATAACTCCCATATTTCTTTAGACTTGTTACAGGGAAACCAATAATAATAATAAAAAAAAACGTTGCGAATGAGTAGTAGAGGCGGCCTCAGAGTTACGGGCCTAATGCGGGGCCCGGGACTGGAATTATTGTCTTCATACTGCACCAGAAGGCCCATTTCACAGGGGCCCCCCCTCTATGCGAAGGGTCTGTGGTTATTATAAACGCCACTGCTCGTACAGATGGCATGACGGCAATGAGTGGAAATGAGTATTTTTACCTGTTGTCTTATGTCCTTAACTATACAGTCATTAAAACTAGTCATTCATTACCTTACTTTGAAATGAATTTAATGTCGATAAATAAAGATATTGAACTGAAGAAGCGATTCCGCTCCGCGTTCGAGGCGAAATCGCTGAAATACGCCCTGATTTAAACAAATTATTCAATTTAACTGAAGTAAGTGAATTACTTTAAAATTTAATTTCAGAGCAGTTAGTAGTTATAAAGTTTTTTTATTAATATCCTTCAATGAGATGTTAAAATTTGTGGTCACAGCTTTATGAATGTTTTTATTTTAATGAATTTTTTTAAATTAAATTTAAACCCAATGACCTTTGACAACTAATGTCCTAGTTAAAGATTATTTCAGTGTACAAATCACGCGTGTTATTGTGTTCACACGTGTTATTGTGTTCACACGTGTTATTGTGTTCACACGTGTTATTGTGTTCACACGTGTTATTGTGTTATTCTTGTATTTAATATTGACTCGAATATTGTTTAACCACAGATTCTCAAAATTTATAGACCCACTTAAAAAAAACAACTTAGGTTTTTCGCTACTCACATATAATGAAAGAAGAACAACCATTTCAAACCATCTCGCTAACCAGCAGTTTATATCTCGCTAACCAGCACTTTATATCTCGCTAACCAGCAGTTTATATCTCGCTAACCAGCAGTTTATATCTTGCTAACCAGCAGTTTATATCTTGCTAACCAGCAGTTTATATCTCGCTAACCAGCAGTTTATATCTTGCTAACCAGCAGTTTATATCTTGCTAACCAGCAGTTTATATCTCGCTAACCAGCAGTTTATATCTCGCTAACCAGCAGTTTATATCTTGCTAACCAGCAGTTTATATCTTGCTAACCAGCAGTTTATTGCTGCCCACCCTATGCGACATATCCCACCGTTCAGCTGATACATACGTCATATGTTAATAGATTTGACACTATGTCAATAGCCAATGATAGTGGGCATGTATGTGTGCGCCATTGTGCTGTCGTAAATGTGTTCCCTTGATTTTTGTTTGTACTGTTTTGTTTCTATTGTACCATGCTTGCGTATTGTGTTTGCTTGGGTGTTTGCAGGGACGAATCGTGAGTGTTGCCCGTCATAACACCTTAGAGAAAAACGTATTGATGTTTTTTTACGCACTAAAAAACAAAGATTTACATATTTGTATAAATTATTAGACTCACAAATTACACGGTATATATGTATAAATGAATTTTATATATTTTTAAACTTGTATTTATTTTTTTTATGAATGATTATATGCTAACTATAGTCAATAAACACAACATCATTACATAAAATTTTTTTAAAAATAAATATGACTATGACCGGCAACACTCACGCCTCGTCCCTGGGTGTTTGTATGGGTGTGTATTTCTGTTCCTCAGCATGTGCGTCCAAACATGATCTCTGCAGCTAGTCTATCTGTATGTATGTTTTTGTGTGAAATAAATCTTTGTATGTGTTTTTTTTTTGTTATTGTTTAATGTATTTGTTAGCATGTGTATATGTTTTATGTGTTTGTATGTGTGTATGCTCTAATGTCACGCGTTATAGCTGACCAATATCCCTTTATTATTATTATTATTATTATATTATTCCCTTCTGTCCTTTATAACAATGTCTTCTGTTTTGTTTTTTTTAAATTATTCATCAGTGGGTGACAGACAGACAGACAGACACATAAAGCTTCAATGACGGTCCTCGTTGAAAGATGGACACATCACGGCACATTCATAATTAACAACCTCATATGTTATTGATGGCGTCTCCCTTCAACTCATAACGATGGGCCAAGTCCCGTCTCGTCCCCGTCCCCCCCCCTCCCAAGGTTTATAATTGATAGATCCATATTGTCATCCAGAACACTCTGGTTGACCTAGTTGTGCAAATGTCGGCTAACAGGGCAAAGCTGGACAGAAAATGTTTCTGTAATAATTGGTCAGCTACTGACTAGATATTATTATATACGTGAACATTTCTAGATGGATGATGGAAAAAATATATTATCGATAATTTTATCTCACCCGTATATAATATATAACAAACTATAAGTAACCCCAGGTCAATCGAGAATGACGATTTAATATGTGTAAGGATTATATTATACCGTATTGTGTTACAGTATGATGTCACAGTATAATGTCACAGTATAATGGGCCTTATCGAGTTGAGCCAGCCCCGTAGCGTGAAAATTCTACAGCAGGGGCCAGACCAATAGCTGGAGGGGGGCAGGAAATAAATGTTAATAAGTATAGCAAACAAGCAGAGGGGGGCCAGACAAAACGCAGGGTAGGGGGACCGGCCCCCCAGCCTCCCCCGCACGCAACGGGCCTGAGTTGAGCTATAACAAACCACCGATATCAGCAGATCACTAGTTAACATTATTGAACTGTATGCCTGCTACCCCATGTTCACACATATATGTGAATTTTGAACATGTGGTAAATCAAAGAAGTGCCATTGAGCCCAGCGGTGCACGACGGAACCACCCCTCCCCCCCCCCCCCAATTGTAAAAAAAAAGGGGCTCCAAAAAGTTATTACCAGCTGCGTCCCATTCCCCCTTGCCCCGCCACCGAGGTGCGTCATTTTCTCTATGCGTAAGTGTAGTGTCGTATCCCTAGGTAACCAGGTATGGCTTCAGTCTGTTATCCTGCCCTGGTTTAAATCATAGTCTGTTTCACAGATGACGTATTTCCCAAGTCAGTTCGTGCAACTGGCCAGCTGCGACGACTTCAACTTGGCCATATATTATCACTTTCTAACCCCGCCCCCCCCCCACCACACTCCCACCGCCACCCCACGGAGTGATGGATTAGTGCAGCGTGAGTGCCAGACTATATAAACATTAAAAAATAAAAAAACCTGGTCAGTGATTTATTTCAATTCATGAGTGAGTGATTTGAATCAAACACTCGACGTTCATAGAGTTATTTCTGTGTGCTGTAAAACTTTAAAAAAAAAAAAAATGGAAAAGAATAATGGGTTTGTGGAGAAGGCTTTCATAGTAGTAGCAAACTTAGACAGAGAGATGTCTGAGGGCCCCCTAGGCGCAGAGCTATATTTCAGAGCTTCTAAGCAGAAAGATGTTTGAGGGCCCCTATTCATAGAGATATTTGAGGGCCCCTAGACGCAAATATCTATTTAGGGGCTCCTAAGCAGAGAGATGTATGAGGGCCCCTATTCATAGATATATGTTAGGGCCCCTGGGCTTAAATATCTATTTAGGGGCTCCTAAGCAGAGAGATGTATGAGGGACCCTATGCAGAGAGATATTTGAGGGCCCCTAGACGCAAAGATCAATTTGGGGGCCCATATGCAGAGAGGTATTTCAGGTTGATAATCCAAGAGTACCTAATGGGACCACTATAATATCATATTTAATAGGGCTTGTACTGGCAGGGCCGAGCACTTAGCTTCAGCCTAATTTGCCTGTACAAGGGAAGGCCAGTGGCAAATGAAGAAAGTGTAATTAGAATTTAGAAAGTAGCTCTTATTGGTGGGGACCCCGTTTGGTAATATTAATTATACCTGAATGGGCTGTAGAGCCAAAGGAAGAAGAAGAAGAAGGAGATTCAATACACATATCAATTAAACACACAGATCAATTAAACACACATATTGTTTAAACACCATGTCAATTTAACACACAGATCGATTAAACACACAGATCAATTTAACACACAGTTCAATTTAACACTGATTAAAAAGCTCGAGGACATGTAGGTAAATAGAAAGAGAAGATCATGTTGACTGGCTGGTTGATTTTTTGTTTGAAAAATGTAAAGAATGACAATTGATAAGATGATGGAAAATGTAGATATAGTGGCGAATTTAGGCCTAGGCGCACTTGGCGCGCGCCTAGGGCCCCAGATAATTTAGGGGCCCCAAAAACCTAGTTTTATAAAAGTAATAAAATAAAACGCTTGCTGTGAGGGTTTTGTGAATTCCACAAATCTATAAAAAGTCTTTCAGACTGGTAAACAATGCGAACGTGGTGTGTCTTGCTTGCTGTGACGTATTATTAATACAGTTGGCGCTAGTGTTCGAAGTGACAAGTAACGTACGGTACGTACCAGTAGTTGGCGCACCTTACGTCACAGATTTTAATTAATAATTCTAATTCAAACTTCAATTTTTTGCAAATTGCAATAACTAATTGTTAATTGCCAGTTTATTACACTATTTTGATAATTTTGTTCTTGCTACCCACTACGCTTTGTGTGGATGAATGATCATTGATCATTTTCCCTTTACTGTTGTAGCTGATTGCGACACAATCGTTTCATTAAAACTATGTCTATGAGACAATATCCCTCAGGTGCAAAAAAGCGTGATATCCAAAAGAAAAGAAAAGCAGAAGATGCGAAAAACGAAGGCGCCTTGCTGACATTTTTAGCGAAACGACCGGTAATCCCACCATCAGAAACAACTCAAACAGAAATAACAGCTAATGATCCAAGTCCAGTCGTCTCTTCAACAGCCAGTATGGATTCTGAGCCCGAGCCAACAGACTTGCCAGAACCTGAACAGCCGGCTGAAGGTCCTATACCGGAGGTCGTGAGTAGTGAAACTGTTGATGATAACAAATGTGTTGAAATTTTGACCGATATTGCTATGTGGCCAGCGAATTTGACATAAACCATGCGTAATTATGTTTTGGATTTCAAACCAAAAAATGTTGGCGACCTTTCACGCGCTGGCATGTTGATGACAGATCGTGACAGAAAATATTTTCGTCATTTGTCTGAACATAACTTTTACTTAAGGGTCATTCCATGTCAACTCAACCAGTTTTTTGACAATTGTTCACCCGACCCCCTCAGATCTTCCTGAATTTTTTAGGGCTTGTGGTACATTCAAAGTTGAGTGAGTCCTGAAAATTTTAGGCCATTTGGTCAAAAACTTTCTGAGATATGATTTTTTTAATTTTTAGGGGTAGTCGCGAGTGCGCGTGACATTTACATTTTCGCGATATTTGAACGTGAATATTTCAAAAACTAATAGACGTATCAGGCTGAAATTTTCAGTATTTACTCATTGTTTTGTTCTAAGTTGAATGATGTATTTATCTTAAGTGTAGCTTGCACATAGAATGCTCTATAAATTTCCAAACATTGCACTTCAGACAGTTTTCATCAATATTTGACTCGGTATAGCCAAGAACCTATAAGAAATGAAATGATGTTTGTTGTACAGTTAGTAAGTACCATATATGTGTTTATTATTTTCATAGAGAATTCCTGTTAATCAATAATAGTGTACTCATGGTGGGCCCATCATGGTCATCCATTTTTGCACTTATTGCGATCCCCAGATGTCCATGTGGACAGTAATTCACACTTTTCATATTTTGCACACCTGTTAACCTTGGCAAGTACTAGCTATGGTGAAAATTTCATGTTGGTGTCTTAACGCCTTCTTGGTGAAAAATTGCATGAAATTGCATGATTATACACTATTATTGAATATTGCGTAGCGAATATTTCAAAAACTAAAAGAGTTATCAGGCTGTAATTTTCAGTATTTACTCATTGTTTTGTCCTGAGTTGAATGATGTATTTATCTTAAGTGTAGCTTGCACACAGAATGGCCTAAAAAATTCCAAACATTGCACTTCAGACAGTTTTCATCATTATTTGACCACGCACGCTACGGGCCTCATTAACGTGTATTATGGTAAATCAGCATAGCAATGAAATGTCAATCAAATTTTATGAAAAATACAGTTAGTTTTAAGTACAAAATCAAATTACAGATTGTTTGTTTTTATCAACCATACAAGCAACCATGCAAGGCGGATATCAGCGTATGCTCATTATGCTGCCGATGCAGTTAACTGATGGTATCTTATCTATGTACACACAGTCCTACTATCAAACTGTTTCTTGCAATTGGCCAAATGCACATCAAGCAGAGTGGAAGTGTCTGAAGTGCAATGTTTGGAAATTTTTAGGGCATTCTGTGTGCAAGCTACACTTGAGATAAATACATCATTCAACTCAAGACAAAACAATGAGTAAATACTGAAAATTACAGCCTGATACCTCCTTTAGTTTTTGAAATATTCGCTACGCAATATTCAATAATAGTGTATAATCATGCAATTTCATGCAATTTTTCACCAAGAAGGCGTATAACAAACATCATTTCATGTCTTATAGGTTCTTGGCTATACCGAGTCAAATATTGATGAAAACTGTCTGAAGTGCAATGTTTGGAAATTTTTAGGGCATTCTGTGTGCAAGCTACACTTAAGATAAATACATCATTTAACTTAGGACAAAACAATGAGTAAATACTGAAAATTTCAGCCTGATACGTCTATTAGTTTTTGAAATATTCACGTTCAAATATCGCGAAAATGTAAATGTCACGCGCACTCGCGACTACCCCTAAAAATTAAAAAAATCATATCTCAGAAATTTTTTGACCAAATGGCCTGAAATTTTCAGGAATCACTCAACTTTGAATGTACCACAAGCCCTGAAAATTTCAGGAAGATCTGAGTGGGTCGGGTGAACACCACTGGTTGAGTTGACATGGAATGACCCTTAACCAAGGCAAATGGCCAAAAAGAAAGACGTGAATGGTTGGTGTTCAGTGAAACTAGTGGAAGCTTGTATTTTTATGTATGTAAACTGTTTCCAAATAAAGCTAGTCAATTTTCAACAAACGGGTGTTCTGATTGGAAAAATATTGCCGCCAAAATTTCTGAACATTAGAATTCGTATGGCCACGTTCAAGCAATGTGCACTTTTGCTAAACGCTTGAACGCAAAAGGGCGTATTGACGAACCAATGGCCAAACAGATTATGAAAGGCCATACTGGAGGGAAGTTCTACGAAGGATTGTAGCAACTGTACAGTTTCTTTCCTCTGAAGGCTTGGCCTTTCGTGGTCATGCCAACAATGACGGTAATTTTACCAGTTGCTTGAATTACTTGTCAAAATTTGACCCTTTCTTAGCAAATCATATTGCACGGTACGGTAACAAGGGAAGTGGTTCTGTCAGTTATTTGTCACATGCTACTTGTGGCGAATTTATTAAAATAATGGGCAATGCTGTCAGAGATCAGTTTATATCAGAAGTAAAGAAATCGATATATTTCTCTTTGTTGATTCAACACCTGATTTAGCCACGTAGACCAGCTAACTGTGATACTCAGATATGTTCTCATTGATGGTGAAATTAAAGAACGATTTTTAACTTTTATTGACATCTATGCTCATAACGCTCAAAATCTGGAACAAGTGATACTAGACGTTTTGAAGAACTGGGGATTAGATATCACAAAATGCAGGGGACAGAGCTACGACAATGCTTCTAACATGTCTGGCAGATACTCGGGCTTGCAGGCTCGAATCAAGGCACACAGTCCCAATGTTGTTTACATTCCCTGCTCCAGCCATAGCTTGAATCTAGTTGGTAATGCGGCTGCAGAATCGTCGCTTTCAGCAGTATCATACTTTGACTTTATTCAACATGTTTATGTTTGTTTCTCAGCATCCACACACAGGTGGAACATCCTTTAAAGTCATATAGTCAAAAATGGATGCACCATAAAGAAAGTTTCGGACACAAGATGGTCAGCTTGAGCGGATGCAGTGTTTGCATTGCATCAGAACTACATTGGTATTCAGGAAGCTCTTCTTCAAGCAACCGAAGATCGTAAGAAATGAGTCTAACGCTCTTGCTAATAAAATGGATCTTTTTGAAACTGCATTGATGACTGTTCTTTGGGATACAATTTTACAGCGGATGAATGCAACCAGCAAATCCCTGCAAAATTCAAATTTATATCTTGATGCTGGTGTAAATCTTCTAGAATCACTGAAGCTATCTATTAACAACTAAGTCCGAAATGATTTCACTCGTATTGAAGAGCGAGCAGCATTGCTTATGAACGAGGATCTCAAAGACTGTAAATATCAAGATGAAGTGAGCCGCAAGAAGAAGCGAAAACCGTTTTCTGATGAAAGCAATGAACCGGAAGTTATTTTAACTGGTCGTGATAATTTTAATGTTAACACAGTAAACGCCATTTGTGATAAATTGATCACGGAACTTGATCACAGAATAGAAGCATGCAAAGGTATAAATGATTTGTTCAGTCTATTTTTCAAGGACAAGGTAGATGACTTGAACACAAAGATCTCGGCTTTGATCGAAGAATACAAAGACGATGTTTATTCTGATACCACTGCCGATGAAATCAAACAGTTTTTGCATTTCGCTTAAGAAGACGGCGCTAAATCTGCGGTAGAGATGTACCAGCTTATAGCAGTGGGTGGACTACAATGTACATTTTCCAATGTGGAAACCCTTCTAAGAATCTTTCTCACAATTCCTATATCAAACGCAACTGGAGAACGGTCATTTTCTGTGTTGAAAAGGATCAAGAATTACTTGCGGAATTCCATCAGCTAATGTAGGCTGGGAGATTTGTCTATTTTATGCATTGAAACAAAGGAGACATTAGAATACGATTTCAATGCGCACATTGACACGTTCGCGAAATTGAAGAGCAGGAAAAAAGTTATATAACTATAATAAACTGACAATTGTAAGTTCTAGCTAGTATGCATAACTATGTAGTATGCATGTTAAATAATACATGAGTGTTTTGACTATTGTTGTATTCTGATTATTTTTAAAATCCTTATAGGCGAGGGGGCCCCAAATTGGTAATGCGCCTAGGGCCACAGTTTTGGTAAATACGCCCCTGTGTAGAAAGATAGATAGATAGATAGATAGATAGATAGATAGATAGATAGATAGATGGTTGGGTTGGTAGTAAGGTGGATGGATGGGTGGACGGATGGATGGAGGTATGGATAGATTTATTGATAGGCTATTAGTTACTAGATTAAATGGATGATTGGCTGTTGAAACGGTGCTAAGCATGTGTGTGAACGTGGGTGTGGTGTGTGGAAGAAAGAGAGCGTGTGTGTGTGTGTGTGTGGTTGTTTGAGTGTGCGCATTAAGCAGTGGTAAACTGAAGATATTATAATTTAACCAAGGTAAAAATGCCCCGCCCCCCCCCCCAATCTTCCAGTGCAGCAGTAAATGTCTGATGAGTGTTATACATTTTCATGGTGTGTTGAACAGGAACAAGTAACTCGCAACCCAGAAATATCTCATCAGTTCTCGCCTGACAATGTATTTTTTCTTCAGCTGGCTGGTTAGTACTTGTGAATTAGGTCAAGACGTCTTGTCAAGTGTCACTCACGGAATGTGACCTACATAACTGACCAGGCTGAAGTAGACTGGACACTCCGATGACGTCAGACTTTGTTTTTTTTTTATTTCTGTACAGATAGTCAGTGTATAAATCGATCAACAAGTTGTACGTTAGTAAAACTTAAAAGCGTAACTGAATTTTAGTAAGAGACAATATGCAGAATGCCCATCATCGATTTGATAGAATGCCCATCATCGATTTGATAGAAGTCCCATCATCGATTTGATAGAATGCCCATCATCGATTTGATAGAAGTCCCATCATCGATTTGATAGAATGCCCATCATCGATTTGATAGAATGCCCATCATCGATTTGATAGAATGCCCATCATCGATTTGATAGAATGCCCATCATCGATTTGATTGGTTTTTTTTTCCGATCGACGATAGTACTGTTATTTGTGAACTCAGGGATATTAATACTGTTATTGCTGTACATAATTGGATCATGGATTATCGAGCATATCCTTATACTCAATCTTCAAAGTCACTGAATAGAAGAATGTAGTTTAGTTTTCCTTAAGTCGGATCGACACTTGTATTAGCAATCTATCATTCAGTATTTACTATGGTATTTATTTAAATAGATGAAGTTGATTCAGAATTCATGTTATTTTTGATTACACCATTTGTAGGAAGTGCTTCTTTTTTTTAAATACAAATGCTATTGCATATGAATATTTAGACGCTACAATATTAGAAACTCAGTATAGCGAAATTTTTTAGTTAAAGGCTGAGTAGTTTTTATGTTGTGATGCGTTTTCAGTAAAAATAAACTATATATATATATATATATATATATATATATATATATATATATATATATATATATTCTGTGGTCTGGTGTTTGTAGTTTCTGGATGTGTGTCTGGTGTTTGTAGTTTCTGGATGTGGTCTGGTGTTTGTAGTTTCTGGATGTGTGTCCGGTGTTTGTAGTTTCTGGATGTGTGTCTGGTGTTTGTAGTTTCTGGATGTGTGTCTGGTGTTTGTAGTTTCTGGATGTGGTCTGGTGTTTGTAGTTTCTGGATGTGTGTCTGGTGTTTGTAGTTTCTGGATGTGTGTCTGGTGTTTGTAGTTTCTGGATGTGGTCTGGTGTTTGTAGTTTCTGGATGTGTGTCTGGTGTTTGTAGTTTCTGGATGTGTGTGTCTGGTGTTTGTAGTTTCTGGATGTGGTCTGGGGTTTGTAGTTTCTGGATGTGTGTCTGGTGTTTGTAGTTTCTGGATGTGTTTCTGGTGTTTGTAGTTTCTGGATGTGTGTCTGGTGTTTGTAGTTTCTGGATGTGTTTCTGGTGTTTGTAGTTTCTGGATGTTGTCTGGTGTTTGTAGTTTCTGGATGTGTGTCTGGTGTTTGTAGTTTCTGGATGTGTGTCTGGTGTTTGTAGTTTCTGGATGTGTGTGTCTGGTGTTTGTAGTTTCTGGATGTGTGTCTGGTGTTTGTAGTTTCTGGATGTGTGTCTGGTGTTTGTAGTTTCTGGATGTGTGTGTCTGGTGTTTGTAGTTTCTGGATGTGGTCTGGGGTTTGTAGTTTCTGGATGTGTGTCTGGTGTTTGTAGTTTCTGGATGTGTTTCTGGTGTTTGTAGTTTCTGGATGTGTGTCTGGTGTTTGTAGTTTCTGGATGTGTTTCTGGTGTTTGTAGTTTCTGGATGTTGTCTGGTGTTTGTAGTTTCTGGATGTGTGTCTGGTGTTTGTAGTTTCTGGATGTGTGTCTGGTGTTTGTAGTTTCTGGATGTGTGTGTCTGGTGTTTGTAGTTTCTGGATGTGTGTCTGGTGTTTGTAGTTTCTGGATGTGTGTCTGGTGTTTGTAGTTTCTGGATGTGTGTGTCTGGTGTTTGTAGTTTCTGGATGTGTGTCTGGTGTTTGTAGTTTCTGGATGTGTGTCTGGTGTTTGTAGTTTCTGGATGTGTGTCTGGTGTATGTAGTCTCTGTCCGAAATTTTCTGAAAGGAAACACTATGTTTAAATAAAATAAAAAATAGCTCTACGGCACAAAAAAAAAAAACAAAATGTCGATGATTAGTTGGCAACAGCTGAAAATGAGTTCCGTCAATATATCATATAAACTGATAAATTTTATAAGTTCAAAATAACATGTTCACAAATATTTTCCTTATCATGTGGCCAAAAAGTAAGCATGGTTAAACGAGTGGCCAGATTGTGTCAACCTGATGAAAATGTTAAGCCAGACGTCACGGACAAAAAAAACCACGCCCACCCAGTGGCGGGGGGAAAAAATAGGGTGTAAGTGTTATTGTTTTCTAAACAATTTGTAATAATCACATCGCTTAAATTTAAAACTGTTTTAGTGTTTTAATTTTGTTTAGTATTTGTTTGGGGCATTATTTTAATTTTTTTTTTTTTTTTTACATTTTTTTTTCTTTTTAACTTTAAAAACGGCTCTGTTTTGATGGTTTACCTTTTATTTAGATAATAAAGAAGAGAAAACAGATAGGATTGTTGACAAACAGATAGATAGACATACTGATAAACAGACAGATAGATTTATTGATTGAATAACATATAGATGAATAGACAAATGGAGAGAAATATTGGTTTATAAACAGATAAATAGACAGATATATTTATTGATTGAAAAACATATAGATGAATAGATAAATAGACAGACTGATGGATTGGAGGACAGCTGAAAGAATGATTGGTTTACAAACATACAGATAGACAAAACTGATAGATTGGCCGGCTTACAGACATAAAGATAGACATACTGACATAAATAGCTCTCTAAGAAGATAGGTAAAAAAATAATGTTTAGTTACCAAAATAATATTGTTAGTTTTGTTTTGTTCATCTGATTCATAACTTTTTGACAGTTTTACAAATTCCTATCACGTGGAATTGAGTCACGTGAGCAAAGTCTAGACGTGACAGACCCCCTAGGTTTCGGACGTCGACATACATACGTGTCTATTGATCGGACTTATTTATTATCCAGTGTGACAAAATTCCTGGTACAGGATTGACGTCATAGATAGCTGGGTTAAATAGAGACGTGCTTCGTACAGCTTTAAGTTCACTACTTAATAATAGATACAGGGACACATGATTGAGGCGTTCATTAAATGAGATCTTCGGGACATGTTCTTTGTGTTTAATGACACACTTTTTTTTAAAAAAAAGAACATCTACCGTACAATCAAACTAGGGAATATTTGTACAATAATGTCATTGAATTCTGTTATTGTTATTTTTTTATCAGTGCGGTTATCCAATGTCGGCCGTCGGGCGTTATAGTTGGGATTCTTAGGGACGCAGTAAATGGCCCCTGCCCCTAGAGGCCTATTCGATCAGAAAGGCCCCCAAGCGATACAGATTATCAGGATTAGAGATAAATGGGTGGGTGTGATTAGAAAGGGCCCCAAAGTCGTAAAGACTTTTAGTGACTCATGATTAGCAGCCGTGTTGTACTCAGTGGCATGCAATCTTTATATTTGTAAACAACGAAACATTTTAACAGTCTGCCTGGTGACATTTCATGAAATCTGGCATCTGACATTTTAAGCAAATCGAGAAAATCTACATTGACATCTGGCATCATCATATGCATCACCCGAAGACCTTTAAGTCCATAATAAAAGTCCATAAGAAAAAGTCAGAGAGTGTTTCATAAAACATTGTTCACAATTTCAAGACGTTTTGGGTGGGGGGGGAGGGGTGGGGGGAGGTTCTCTATATTGATAACAGCTCATTTACCAGCAGCTTCAGTAGAAACAGTATCAGTACTTGCAATACTAGCAGTGATAGCAGCCTTACTTGCAGTGGCGTAAGTAGGGAGGGTGGGGGGGGGGTCCCAAGCAGAAATTCCCCCATTTAATTTCAAGTACATTATATCATGTCATGGTGTCGAATGTCAAAATGCAGGCCCCCCCCCCAAAGAGGCCAAGCACACCGGGCCCCCAATCCCTAGGTTCGGCACTGCTTACTTGTGGTGACAGTTACATTCGCTGAGCAGAGCATGTCTTGGCTAACTTTAACAAATAAAAAAAGTTGTTTGTGTTTGCACAAAGATCTTTGTACATTAAATGTGCATCTATACCAAGGCTTAACTTTTACTAGAAGATCGTAAGTCGTGGAACTAAACTTGCTCCAATTAATACAACTGTTGTCTATCCATCCGTAAACAAACAAAAAAAAAAACTGTTTCCGTTATTTGGCCGGGTAAATTAATTGGCCAGTAACGACGTTCTCCGTGTTCTGTCTATTTACTGACATCACTTGCCTATGTTTACATTGTTTTTTCATTTGACACTAATAGCAGCATTATTGACGCAGGGGAACGTAACTGTGTGTCACTATATTTTGTAGTTTTGTAGATGGTTAACCATAATAGAATTATCGTGACAGGACAATGAACAAGTAATGGGTAGTTTCACAAGTTGACATTTTATTTGAACTTCGTCTATTATAGTTGTTGTTATTTTTGTAAATAAGAAAAAAAAATTCTTTTCGTGTACATGTATTTGCTTTTCAGTTATGTAAAAACTAATACATTCTATTGTAGTCTTATTTAAAATAAAACTACTGTAAGCTAGAAAAAAAGGTTGTTTTTTTTTAATTACTACAAATAATGTAGGTACTAAGTAAGAAAGACAGATTTACACTCCTTCAAAATTAGGCGTTGTGCTAACCACACAATCCCTTCATATGCACGAGGTTATAGAAACAGATGAATTTTACACTTCATCTGCCCCGGGGGCCCGTTTGGGCTTATGAACTTTTTATTCCTTCAAGATAGACTATAAATAGACAGATTACATTTATTACGTCAAGAAAAAGCAAAGAGATGAATCTAAAGTTGTTTGATGGAACTTTCAACAAAAAAAAATCTAAACTATCTCAAGTAATGCTAATTAAATTAATCCAATCTCCAATAGAATAACTAAGTATTATGCTTAGTAGTTTTAATTATTGGCTTTACAAACCAAAATGTCAAGTCTACTGGTAAAAAATTGTCAGGGGTCAAGATTACCTGGCGGATGGCTCGTTTTTGTACCATGCTAGCTGAACTCTGTGGAATTCTTTGTTCTGATTAAACAAACTTTCTCCGATTTTGTCACAAATATTCACCCATGCTATTACACATCTAGGTTGTGATATGAGACAATTTACGTCACTTCCTGCTGAATGGGATCCCACTGCGCAACATGACTCATCTGGTATTTGCCAGACAAAAAGGAATTCTCACTTCCTCATTAGCGTCCAGGCATTGTTGACGTGTGTGCTGGAATCATTCAAGTGAGACCAGGATAGGTTGTAGCACTGATTTGAATCTGCATTCTAAATAAACGATAACCGTTTTCAATAAACGGTGGGAAAAAACTGTAGAGGTGTTTGTTCATGATCATTGCTGCAGGTATATTAAATATCTAAATAACCCAGAATGGATCTCATAGACTCCCTGTGGCAGGTACATGCAGAGGCGTAACTAGACCAAACTTTCAGGTGGGGGGGGGGGCAAAAAAATCACTAGTATTAAAAAATCACATTATTTATATATTTGTATTATATTTTAAACAAATTTTGGTCTAATCTTTTACTTTTTTTTATTTCGGAGGGGGCAAATGCCCCCAATGCCCCCCCCCCAGTTGCGCCACTGGGTACATGCCTCTCTTTATGACAGAAGACAATATTTGACAGATCATTTATGACATTGCCACAATCTATGACGGTAAGACAACCTATGCTTGTTGTTGCCCACAGTAATAGTTTATGACACGGTACCACACTTTGTCTTTGTGTGTAACTCAATTCTAAAATGACACCCAGGCAAGTGTAGGCATAAATATTAGGCAATACGTAAATAAAATATATTCATACCGTGACGTCAAGTTGTGCTAGTATGTCACTCTTATGTCAGTATGCCACTATCATGTCATTTTTTTAAAAATATTTTTTACGTCTCAGGACATCATTGCGGGCCCCCTTAATAAACAATAAGTTGTGAAAAAATTGACATGGTCGGGGCGGCCGGGCCCCTTTACAGATGTGGGTCTCTGGCAATGACCCCCGGCCCCCCTCTCTGCGTGCCTGAGATGAGATGTTAATCTATTAAATCATATTAACCTCTGATGGGGTGATTTTGTGAATGGGCTAATGGGCGCCGGGAGTTGAACCCAGAGGCATACCTAGGGTGGAGGAGGGGGGTCCAAATTCCAAAGTCCCCCGGGCCCCAGCTAAAGGGGGACCCCCCACCAACATTTTTTTCACATTAAGTATATGTCATCCCATGGTATCGAATGTCAAAACGCAAGGGCCCCCAAAGAAGCCAAGCCCCCCCGGGCCCCCAAAGAAGCCAAGCCCCCCCCGGGCCCCCAAATTCCTAGGTTCGGCACTGGTTGAACCAACAACCCACAGTAACAGTTCAGTTTAACTACCAAACCACCACCCAGACACACATTAATTTGGACTTGGAAAATGAATTTAATTGGTCAGTCGATCGATCGCATCCATTGGTCAGATGTCCGTTGACACACACATAATCTCGCGAGTTCACCAAGAGACGTTACCTATAGCTCTAGAAAACTTGTAATTAAAGGACTGGCACCATGCTGCCACCATCATTATTTATAATTGACGCAGGGACTGTCATGAGTATTGAGTGTCATCTGTCTTCGACCTTCACCTTAAGGTACTTCATTTCATCTCTTATGGTGCCTTCAATCCATGTATTTTTTTTAAACTATTGGGATGATTGCTTTTTTCTGGTAATGACCAGTGATATAGATATGTTACATGGCGAGTGACTAGTCATATAGACATGTTACATGGCGAGTTAGTGACCAGTGATATAGACATATTTCATGGCGAGTAGTGACCAGTGATATAGACATATTTCATGGCGAGTATTGACCAGTGATATAGACATATTTCATGGCGAGTAGTGACCAGTGATATAGACATGTTACATGGCGAGTAGTGACCAGTGATATAGACATGTTACAAGGCGAGTAGTGACCAGTGATATAGACATGTCACATGTCGGGTAAGGGGGGGAGTTGTTAGAGGGTTGTATAAGTGAGTGAGAGTTAAGTTTATGGAAACATTAAGATCTAGGTTGTTTTCTTTCTAACCACGGTCTTCGACAAGCTGTCCAGTCTCCATGTCTACAAGAGGGCAGTTGTAAAAAGTAATTATTGTATTGACGTGGTGAACTAAACTGCTAGTACTGATTAAAAGAGGTGTACCAGGAATTGAAGTCCCACAAAAGTATGGGCCGTGAAAGAGACCACTTGAAGGTAAGCGATTCACAGGTAATTGTATGACAGGTGTCGTCTGAAGATGCTTTCATATTCGGATGTTGTTGTTGTTGTTTTCGTCTGGTTGTTTTGTGACTGAGGGGGTGGGGATGATGGGGTGAGGTTGAAACATTTTCAAGATACAAATGTTAAAATGTTCCCTTTGCCTTAACTGTGGTGTCATTTAATAATCGCGTCTAAAAGTAGTCACAATAATTTTGATATACGTGTATTTATTTTAAGTCGGGATGTAAATTGACTTATTTCCAATGGACCAGAAAACTGCCGAATAAAAGAAAAACAAACATAATTTTTTTATAAATTGTGAAATAAAATCTCTCAGCGACATCTTTTTTAATATTTCTTAATAAGTGAATTATGTAATAAAGCGGTTCTAAACCTTTAAGAATTCTGGGGGCCCTTTTTAAAATCATTGCCCATAGATAAGTCCCCGACCCTAAGCCTTATCATATCTTAAATTTTAGATTAGATTACATTTTGTTTGATTGTATTTTTTTTATTTTTATGGAATAAGACACAGTTACTACAGTTCAGGGCCGTTGTTAAGCAAACATAAGTCGAGGGGGGGGGGCGGCCTGGAGCCTTCCATACTATAAGTCATCGCGGAGGCGTAGCGAGGGGTGGGCTGGATTTTGACGTAATCAGTTCATGCGCAGTTTATTTGACGAACGACGTCTTCATAGTTTACAAAACAATACTTAAACACATTGAGTTGATTCAAGTTAAACACGTTGAATTTTATAAAAGTAAATATAATGACCAGCATTCAGAGGCGTTGCGAGGGGTGGGCAAGGGGAGGCATCATGCCCCGGGCGCTACTCACAAATAGGCGCCAAATGGTATATTTTACATATAATATTATATGCCTTTCGAAAGGGGGGGGGGGAGGGTGCTAAAAAGTTATTGTGCCCCGGGCGCGAATTAAGATCGCTACGGCACTGGGTCATCGTACTGTTAAATTCGAGGATATACTATTATATATTGAAAAAACAATCAGATACAATAATTCATTATTTCGCAGGTCAAATAAAAGATTTAATTTAAATATAAGTATTTCAACAGATTTAACGATATCAGCGTATCAGCCCTATATCGTCATGAACAGAGTTCTTCTCAGATTATTTAGAGAAAATAAATGATCTAAAAAAACTAACCCCCTCCAGTTAACATTGTAAATTGCTCAATTCCTGAAATAATTTAACGGAGACTCCCCCCTCCACACACACAAACACACACACATAAACACACACACAAACACACATAGATACACACACACCGACACACACAAACACAACACACATAGACACACACACCGACACACACACACCGACACACACACACACATAAACACACACACAAACACACATAGATACACACGCCGACACACACAAACACAACACACATAGACATGCACACCGACACACAAACACACACAAACACAAACACAAACACATATAGATACACACGCCGACACACACACACAACACACATAGACACACACACACAAATACACACATACTAACACACACGAACACACACACAAACACCCACAAACACACAGAAATACACACAAACACACACACAAACACAAACATATACAAACACACGCACACAAACACACACAACACACACAACACACACACACACAGTAATCAAACAAATTGATAATAAATTCGTTGTTAAAACACCATAATAATAATAACACCAATGTAAAACTATATCTTCAATTTTACAAAAGATCATGGGAAGACATGTGTGGCTTATCTCCGCAGCGCGTAAACTAAAGACTATTGAGATCAGTTGTGACGCGGTGGACTTATCCACCAGATCAAACGTCTATTGTCCCCGCACCCCCCCCCCCTGGGTCCTGCGTACAACAAATACGGGGCAGGGTGTCTCTTCTGTTTGTTGGGAAGGAAGGGGTGGAGGGAGGGGGGAGGTCAGGCAGCCCCAGGGGGGAAGGAGGGAAGGGGGGGGGGGAGCCGCGAGCATTGAATTGATGAATGTGTATGTGTGCATGAGTCTTTTGAGGCAGCATATGTTTCAATTGACGTCATCACCCCCCACCCCCCACTACCCCCCTCCGCCCATGCGCTATTCATCGAAGACATTGTGTGTGAAGACATTGTGCATGGGTGTGCGTTAGTATGTGTGTGTGTGTGTGTGTGAGAGAGAGAGAGAGAGAGAGGTTGGCTTATATTATTCGCACCTCAGGGTAATAAGGTGGGAGGAGGAGGTGAGGGGAAGGGGGGTGTATGTTTAAAGAGTCAACAGCAGGGCGGGGTGTTTCATGTTTGTATTTCCCCGAAAAGTCGCGGTGCACACTAGAATCAATCATACAGCTTTGACCGACACGGTCTTGACGTACACATTCAAAAAAAAAAGGGAAGGGGGGAAGGTGGACGCACATAACTTAGTATTTTTTTCAGGCTTGAGATGGAAACAAAAGGGGCATATAACCCTAACAATTATAATTTACGTTGAATTTGCATTACATACCCTTGCCCCGTCCCTTCACCCCCCCTCCCCCCACGAACTATTAAGTCAAACAAACAAAGGACTTCAGTTATTTTTTTTAAAAAAAATGTTTTGCATTCACTCGCCTGACGGCCCACTGAAATCACACTCCGAGATATTTCAATTTGTGCCAAAGTTGATTTCAAAAGTTTTTAATTTACGAAAAAAAAAAAAACCCACAATATTTAAATAACTCAAATTCATACTCTTGCTTGCAGTTGCTGTAACACTGCAATATTACATGTAGATTTGAGCACTCCCGTGACAGTGCAATATTACATGTAGATTTGAGCACTCCTGTAACACTGCAATATTACATGTAGATTTGAGCACTCCTGTAACACTGCGATATTACATGTAGATTTCAAACACCGTGTGACAGTGATTTTTAAACTTATAAGCGATTCGCGACCCCTTATTCAGTTATCGCGACCCGGCTGTAAAGAATCGAACTGAATTGTATACACTTACACTGCCTGTCGACGTCCCTCCCCCCCCCCACATCCCTGTTTTATCTGAAGGTATCTGCAATGTAAGGTCCATAAACACATAAGAAGGGACCTGATGCAGCAAACAAGTGACCTAATTGGATCAGGCTGGTACAAGAAGGTTGGGTAAAAACTGATGTCTAGCGTTAAACGCAGATGTCCAATATTTGATCTCACAATAATCAGGTATGCAGTTGGCACGTTGTTTGTGCCCCCACCCCCGGGGGTTTGAATCCTGTTGACGGTAGGGAATTCATAGTCACATATAATGTAGACCGTTTTCAGTTTACAAGTGTAAATTTATGTTTTTATTTGATCCACTTTTTAAAAATGTTTCTTGTTATAAATGTCTGAATTATCGATTTGGTTACATCCATTACAAACAGATCTCTTCACGTTTCACAATAACTGATCCAGGAAGTATATCTAGAAAAAAAAAATCAAACGCTGTTCATCCATCATTGATGGATATCTCTCCATTCAATGCAAGATAGAACCGTCTCCCTCCCCCCCTCCCCCCCTGTCCAGACCCCACGGGAAAACACTGCACTGACGACAAGAGCGACCTGTTCATCAGTCAAAGGGGATTCCTTCACACATCCAAAGACAACACACAGAGTAATGCATAGATGGAATAGACGCAGCAAAGAAAATAATCTATTTACATCCACTGCATCGGGAGGGGGGGGGGTTTACTGAAAGAGAGAGAGAGAGAAAGATATATATATATATATATAGATAGATAGATAGATAGATAGATAGATAGATAGATAGATAGATAGATAGATAGATAGATAGATAGATAGATAGATAGATAGATAGATAGATAGATAGAGAGAGAGAGAGAGCGAGAGAGAGATAGAGTGAGAGAGAGAGATAGACAGAGAGAGAGATAGAGAGAGAGATAGAGAGAGAGAGAGAGAAAGAGAGAGAGAGAAAGAGAGAGAAAAAGAGAGAGAAAGATATATATATATATTAGTGTGGTCCAGAAAACCATACTGAAAAGTTTAAGTTTGTAGAATCATTGCTCCACATGGTTTGTTTTTGTCCATTGGGTATAGGTATTTGGCCTGCAAAATTTCAGGCTGATCGAGCAACATCTACAGGTCAACCCATTATCAACATTACTTGTCTGGTGTCCGCGCTTGCGATTTACGTCCGACTTTGACACGTTATAAATTAATTTACTTACTTACTTGTGTGCTGAATTCTAACGTGCATGTTATTTTTTTATTTTGTAGTTGTTACTGAATTAATACTAAATTGCCATTGAACGGAAATGACCTATTGAACTCTTCAAGTAATAAACTATAAACAACAATGGCTTCCTCCAGTTTGAGATCCGACCCACAGCACTGGCTGATTGGAAAGCCAATTTCTCTGTTATCTACAGCAAGATTGCCACGTATGCTGGATGTACTTCAACTGCTCCAGTTTCATCATTTAACTGAAGGACGAACTCTTCCGGAAAGTTATAAAATGACTTGTGATGCAGTTATTTGTATTTGGATGCGAGCCATAATACCAACACAGCGGGTTGACTCATGTGTCAGAAAACTGTCAAAGCTGCATCAGAACTATCTGGCTCTGAAGGTACACAGAACACGAAAACGAGAAAGCGACAGGATGAAAGAAGACATGTTTAAAGGTGACCTTCAAGAATTGTTTGATATTGCGACAAAGGACGTGATGACAGAAATACAGAACGAAGAAGATCGGGAATTTCTTCGCATGCAAAGAGAAGATGTTTTTTCCTGCAGCATGACTGGAGTAGACGTAAAGACAACAGCAAAAGAAAGCAGGAAGAGGCAACGAGAGGAAAAAGAGAGAAAGGTGAAAATGAGATATGAAGAACGCATGACAAAGGGCTTCAATGAAACAGAAGGTGAACTTTCTTCGTTGACATCTAATTCGGAGTCAGAAGAAGATGAGGAGTATCAGCCAACTCAAACTCAGCCATGTACGCCTACAACGTCAACATCAACACCTGGTGCTTCATCATCAAAAAAGAAAGTTAAGAATATCTTCCAGTCCCCTGAAGTTGTAGGTGCTTTGGATCGTGTTTGCCTCCCAGACCGTGGAGCTGTGTTTGTTGCTGGAGCTGTTGCACAGGCGCTTGGCCATGACATTTCAGAAATAACATTATCTCGAAGTTCAATCAGACGATCCAGAATAAAAAGAAAGACAACGGGCTGCTGCAATGGATGAAAAAGAATTTTCTTTGGCAGGACCACTATTGCTGCATTGGGACGGTAAAATATTGCCCGACATTGATGGATCAAAGGAAAATGTGGATCGCATAGCTGTTATTGTTACTGGGAATGGCCAGGAAAAACTGTTGGGTATTCCAAAAATGGATAGAGGAACAGGAGAGGCTCAAGTAAATGCTTGCATTGAAGTAATTGAGAAATGGAATCTGCGTTCCCAGATCAAAGGCCTTGTATTCGACACAACAGCTAGCAATACAGGGCTTCATAAGGGCGCATGTGTTGGAATTGAAGAAGCTCTGGGAACTGAAATGGTCTGGATTGCATGCCGTCATCATGTCATGGAAGTTGTCCTTTCAAATGTTTTCAAGTCTCTGTTTGGTCCAGCTGAAGGTCCATCAACTGCACTATTCCAGCGATTTCAGAAACAATGGCCATCAATGAACCAAGATGCTTATTCTACAGCAAGTGATGAACTGTTTCAGGATCCAATATTGAAAAACATGCGACAGGAAATGCTTGTCTATTTACCAGGTGCTCTTGAAAAACAGCACCCAAGGGACGATTATCAGGAATTTTTACGTTTATCCTTCTGGTTTCTTGGTGGACACAAAGACAAGGAGAAATTTCGAGCTCCCGGTCCAACACATCATGCGAGATGGATGGCAAAAGCCATTTACGCACTGAAAATCTTTCTTTTTAAGACTCAGTTCAAGTTGACTGTTCGTGAATCCCAGAATATCACAGGTTTGGCTCTCTTTGTCAGTCTTGTTTATGTAAAACAGTGGAACGAAGCACCACTTGCAATCCGAGCCCCTCTCAATGACATCGAATTTTTATCAAATCTGAAGACCTATCCGAATAAGACTGTTGCCAGCAAGGCACATGAAGCATTTTCAAGGCACCTCTGGTTTCTCTCTGAACATTTGGTTGGCATAGCCCTTTTAGATGACAGAGTGTCAGCATCAATCAAAGAAAAGATGGTACAAAATCTACTTCGACCAGCATTGGCAGACATCCCTCGGCGTGTAAAGTTGACAAGTGAATCTGAACAATTGAAATTGGAGGACCTGGTGACAGAAAGGACGACATCTTTCTTTGATGTCCTCATGGAAGAAGGCAAAGAAAAGTCTCAGACATTCCTTAAGAAACCACCAGGACAGTGGACATCTGATCCAGTCTTCAAGAAATTTTATGAACTGGCTGCACACATGACAGTTGTAAATGATGTAGCTGAAAGGGGAATCAGTCTTATTGAGAAATACAATAAAACACTGACAAAGAATGAGGAACAGAAACAGTTTATTCTTCGATTGGTTGCAAACCATCGCAGGAATTTCCCAACTCCATCAAAGACATCACTTTTGTCGTCGTCATAGATTATCCACTGTGAAACTGTCAAATTTTAAAACTAAGGTTTTCATTAGATTGTAAGTTTTAGTTACATTTTTTTAATTACAACTTTAATTTAATTTCTTAATTTTAATTTACTTTAAAATTTTAACCTTAAGTTTTAAATCGATCATCAACTATAATTGGCAATAACTATTTCATTTGAGATAACCCAAAAAACTGTCAAATGGGTTGACCTGTAAATATTATTTGTTTTCATTAAAATTTTGCACAATTGTTATTAACATAATAAAGAACAGAAATAACCTTGTGGACAACTTAAATCTGTTACTTTGTTTTTCTGGACCACCCTAATATATATATATATACATATATATATATATATATATATATATATATATATATATATATATATATAGAGAGAGAGAGAGAGAGAGAGAGAGAGAGAGAGAGAGTGGATGGGAAAATATAGAGACGTCCATAGTGGTGGATCCAGAAAAAAAAAAACAATTCTCGAGAACACTTTGAAAACTAGAAAGAGTGACATGATGGCCTTGCGCCCCCCCCCCCCCCCCGAGTGTAGAACAAACCCCCAGCGAACAGAACCGCCAGCTGACAAAACCCCCAGCGGACAAAACCCGACAAAATATTAAGATCGAATTTAAGTCAATATTATTGATATTTCTATATAAATAATCTTAACCATGGGTTAAGGTTAATGTATGTCGATATAACAGATCATGTCTGTCAACATAGTCTATCATTAGGCATGTTTCTATGCTGTTTTACATAAATAAAGGATTGGCTATCGACCACTGCGGTTCTTATGCTGTTTGTTTTACCGTCTGCTATAGTATGTGTACCTGGCGTGAGAAGTAAAAGGTAGAATCTAGATTCGGCCAGTCATGAATTTGGATTAAAACTTTCACTTTTGTTTGTTTTACCTGGTAACATAAGCTTTCTGTTGATGTAAAGTTAACAAACTATTGACTATTGACCACTTTGGCTCGACGGTATAATGCAGCTTATTGGGGTACTTAGAAAACAAAATTCACTTAAAAATATGTATTTTTTATAGATATCTACATCCAGGTATTATATATTACATATTTTAATAAAAATTAGGGCCACATAATAACGTGAGGTTTTTTGTCCGCTGGGGGTTGTGTGTGTGTATGATGTGTGTGTGTGTGTATGCGTATGTGACATCTTCACTTGTCATGTCAAATCTTGTGACAATCACGTCCCAAACCTTGCCCCGATAAATTGACCTCATTAGGTCACAAGTACAAACATACCAAAGCGACCCACCACTTTCATCTTGCCTGATGTCATATGTAGGCGAAGGTCACGCTAACCTTCCAGTGCGAAGCCACGTCAACCGTGACGAAAGATGATTGACAAGTTTGTTTTTTTCATTTCATGTCTAGCATTTGGAGCAGACCCTGGGTATAATAATACTAGGCCAGGAGATTCCATTGGAAATCGTTAATGATCCAATACAGACCACACGATATTTATAAAAGAAATAAAAATTCCCATTTTGTATGCTTTCATTCAGAGAGACGCTTGTATTTGTAGAAAATATTTGAAGCACTTGAAAGATGTTTTCTTTTTTTCATTTGCAAAGAACGTTAGCTCGCACAAGGAAAAAGCAACTTAAAAACTATATTTAGTAAATACTTGTTCATCGAAGTAAGTATGTAATCACAAATAGTTGGAGAAGTCAAGAAGTGCGAGAAATAGATATTATTATCAGAATAAACCTTGAATTAAACTCTGACATCGCTGAAAAGAAAATATTATTGTGTTATTTGATTTCTAGACATTTAAAAATACTGTATAACTTAAAGCTTTCTAAAGTAACTGAATAATTTAATTGTTATATATATATACATATATATATATATATATATATATATATATATATATATATATATATATCATTTAAAAAGCAATTATTTAAAAAAAAAAGATTCAAATTAGAGTATTATCAATCAGTATTATAATTTCTCGTTATTATTATGGAGACATATGTTTTTAAAAACGCAGTGGCTACGGTTCGGTCCGACCGAACCTGTATTTTTTTTACTTCGGGTACCAGCCATAGATAATATTGCTCCACACCCTAACCCTAACCCTATCCCTAACCCTAACCCTATCCCTATCCCTAGCCCTAACCCTAATCCTGAAAAAAAAATTCTGAAAAAAAAATTTATATATGCCATGTTCTTTATACCCTAATATAATGGTTTTGGCTGGTGCCGGAGCCACTGCGTTTTAAAAATTATAACCGTTATTACAAACTGATAACCATAACGTAACATTCGTAGTATAAAATTGTTCTAAGAATGACACAAGTTGGTAGTAATGTAACGAAATGTCTTCTCGTACATACTTCGGAACAACTCATTTTACTGACCTTTGTCATTGTGTTGACATTATCTAGACATTACTAGGTTCATAAAGCAATACCAGCATATAGTTCCCATTAATACGACTACAGTATAAATATATAGTTTCCATTAAACCAACTGCAGTATTCATAAATAGCTCCCATTAAACAAACTACAATATAAATGTATAGTTCCCATTGAAAAAAACTACAATATAAATTATAGTTCCAATTAGAACTAATACAGTACAAATTATAGTTCCCATTCGAACAACTACAGTATAAATTATAGTTCCCATTCGAACAACTACACTATAAATGTATAGTTCCAATTAAACCAATATACTGTAAAAATGTATTGTTCCCAATAGAACAACTGCAGTATAAATGTATAGTTCGCATTAGAACAACTGGAGTATAAATGTATAGTTCCAATTAAACCAAATAATGTATAGTTTCCCATCATAACAACTACAGTACAAATGTATAGTTCCCATCATAACAACTACAGTATAAATGTATAGTTCCCATTCGAACAACTGCAGTATACACGTGTAGTGTTCGTTGAAACAACTAAGTTATAAATATTTAGTTCCTATAATTGGTTTATTCCCCTTGCTAGTTGGACACGTTTGTCTCCCGTTGCCTATTGTTGCCTTAAATGTTGTCTATCATCGTGGTGGCAGGGTCGTACTCACAGATAGAGAGGTTTGTGACCTCCTAGTGCTCCAACTGGTAGAGGGCCTTTTCAAGAATTAATCTTGATTCTACTTACTGTAAACAGGGCAGTAAAGGATACATTTTCATAAACCTACCTCGCCCCCCCCCCAACATCTTCCAAAGGCCCTAAATGCCGAAGACCGGCACTGCACGAAGGTGGTACAAATGATGATCACATATTTTAATTAGATTGAGATCTGCTAGAATAAAGTATGGATGTAGAGGCGTAGCGAGGGGTGGGCAAGGGGGGAGCATCACGCCCCGGGCGCTACTCATAAAGGGACGCGCAATTGGTATATTTCACATATCTCCATACTTATAAGACGCATTTGTTGTCTGTCTGTCTGTCTGTTCCCTTATAACTCAAGATCCAGAAAACCAAATAACGTGAAATTTGTTACACATACACATAGTTACATGGGGAAGGTTATAGGACATGTTTCGTTTCATCTGGATGGGTAGTTTAATTGTAATTAATTTTTTTTTTATTTTAGTATTTTGCTATATAAAAGTAATCTCGACGGCGCCATAAATAAAATTCCTCTGTGGCGTCATTTCCCGATGATCGAATAGAACTTGCGCGCTGGTGCTGTATCGTGTCTTTGTGCAGCAAAGAATTGTTGTTTTTTCATGCTTCCCTATTTGTACAGCTTGAGGAAGTTAAAGGAATGAAGAAGGATTTTAGAATAAGTGTGAAGCCATAATAATAAGTATATATATATATATATATATATATATACATATATATATATATATAGAGAGAGAGAGAGAGAGAGAGATGGAGGGAGGGAGGGAGAGGGAAGGAGGGGGCAAGGAGGGAGAGGGAAGGAGGGAGGAAGGGGAGGGGAGAGAAGGAGGAAGGGAAAGGGAGGGAGAGAGGTGGTAGGGAGGGAGATAAAGGGAGAGGAAGGGTTGGAGAGAGAGGGAGAGAGAAAGGGAGGGAAGGAAAGAGAAAGGAAGGGAGGGAGTAGGGAGGGAGGTAAAGGGGAGGGAGAGAGAGAGAGGGAGGGAGAGAGATAAAGAAAGAGGGAGGGAGAGAGATAAAGAGAGAGGGGGGCAGTGAGGGAGAGAGAGGAAATGAGGGAGGAAGGGAGGGGGAGGGAGAGAGAGGGAGACGGGAGAGGGAGGGAGAAAGGAAAGAGGGAGAGAGGGGGTAGGGAGGGAAAGGGGAGGGAAGGAGAGAGGGAGAGAGAGGATGGGAGAAGTAGGAGGGAGTGAGAGATAAAGAGAGAGAAGGGGCAGGGAGGGGGAGAGGGGGAGGAGGAAGGGAGATAGGGAGAAAGAGTGAGATGGGAGAGTTAGGGAGGGAAGGAGAGGGAGGGAGGGAGGTAGAAAGGGAGGGAGGGGAAGAGAAAGGGAGAGGGAGGGGGTAGGGAGAAAACAAAAGGTAAACAGAAAACCTTATTTTAAACCCGGGCAAAGCCGGGTACTTGCAACTAGTAATATTATATGGTTTTTGAATGGGGGCTCTAAAAAGGTATTACAAACATATTTTGCCCCGGGCGCGAGTAAAGTTCGCTACGCTACTGTTTGGATACTTTTATTTCCTTTAGTTTTAGAGTAATATTATAGTTCCAGAAAGTAATATATTATAGTTCCAGAAAGTAATATATTATATTTCCAGAAAGTAATATATTATATTTCCAGAAAGTAATATATTATAGTTCCAGAAAGTAATATATTATAGTTCCAGAAAGTAATATATTATAGTTCCAGAAAGTAATATATTATATTTCCAGAAAGTAATATATTATAGTTCCAGAAAGTAATATATTATAGTTCCAGAAAGTAATATATTATAGTTCCAGAAAGTAATATATTATAGTTCCAGAAAGGAATATATTAATGTCAGATACACTAGATATGATTAATTTCCCGTAATTTCGAATAATTCAGTTTGTTGTGTTGGACAAATGTTGTCTGATCAGTTTTTCTCTTCTGTGTGAATAACTTAAAAGCCTGTCTCTGGCTGGAACTTGGAAGGTGGGGTGGGTGGGTGGGTAGAATGAGCGCGATGGGGTATTGTACATCTATAGAGATGGTGAGATGGATGTGATGGGGGTATTGTACATATGTAGAGATGGTGAGATGGGTGTGATGGGGTATTGTACATCTGTAGAGATGGTGAGATGGGTGTGATGGGGTATTGTACATATGTAGAGATGGTGAGATGGGTGTGATGGGGGTATTGTACATCTGTAGAGATGCATTTCACTAGAAGATTTATGTTATACCTGGATACATTGCACTAGCAGACTTATGTTATACCTGGATACATTGCACTAGCAGACTTATGTTATACCTGGATACATTGCACTAGCAGATTTATGTTATACCTGGATACATTGCACTAGCAGACTTATGTTATACCTGGATACATTGCATTAACAGACGTATGTTGTACCTGGATACACTGCACTAGCAGACGTATGTTGTACCTGGATACATTGCACTAGCAGACGTATGTTATACCTGGATACACTGCACTAGCAGACTTACGTTATACCTGGATACATTACACTAGCAGACTTATGTTATACCTGGATACATTACACTAGCAGACGTATGTTGTACCTGGATACACTGCACTAGCAGACTTACGTTATACCTGGATACATTACACTAGCAGACTTATGTTATACCTGGATACATTACACTAGCAGACTAATGTTATAGCTGGATACACTGCACTAGCAGACTTATGTTATAGCTGGATACGCCGCACTAGCAGACGTATGTTATATCTGGATACATTGCACAAGCAGACTTACGTTATACCTGGATACATTACACTAGCAGACTGATGTTATACCTGGATACATTACACTAGCAGACGTATGTTGTACCTGGATACACTGCACTAGCAGACTTACGTTATACCTGGATACATTACACTAGCAGACTTATGTTATACCTGGATACATTACACTAGCAGACGTAAGTTGTACCTGGATACACTGCACTAGCAGACTTACGTTATACCTGGAAACATTACACTAGCAGACTTATGTTATACCTGGATACACTGCACTAGCAGACTTATGTTATAGCTGGATACACTGCACTAGCAGACTTATGTTATAGCTGGATACACTGCACTAGCAGATTTATGTTATATCTGGAAACATTACACTAGCAGACTTATGCTATACCTTGAAACATTGCATTAGACTTATTTTATACCTGGATACATTGCACTAGTAAACATTGAATGGTTGAGTGGTTTTAACCAAATTGTACACCTGAACTGCATTAATCGTTGCCACCACAGTCAATAATTGTACAACAGTAGAACTAGTTGTTGACAGTGCTCGATTTAAGGAAAAAAAAACCAGTGCCGGGGATAAAAACAAAATTGTATGCAGAGCCGCAGATAAATGTCTTATGATTTCATCCCCTGCAGGGATATATAAGCTAAAGCAGAGCCGGGGATGACAGTTCTCAATGTCGGCGGGAAATCGAGCCCAGGTTGTTGAAGTAGGAACGAAATTATACAGGCCTCGGACTTTATTTAAAAAAAAAAAACACAAAATGTAAATCTTTTTTGTAAAATCAGCGAAACTCTGGGGAACTCCGTGCACTCAGGGCCGTACTTGAGTTGTTGTTGTTGTTTTTTTTTTTTGGGATCATCTTTGATGGGGGGGGGGGGAGGGGTTGAAAATAAATCTTTAAGGGCGGTTTGACAAAAGAGATTTAAAAAAGGTCACCGCTTACTAGCCTTGAGCCCCTTAATGATTTTCGTTTGTAATAAAGCGCCTTCTGATACCCCAACCTTTAACTCTTTATGTACGGGCGAGATATAAATGCAGGGGGGGGAGGGAGGGAGCCATACAGGCAACCCCCATAGTTCACCTGGCCATAAGTCCTGCACACGTGACCCCCCCCCCCCACTCTGTGCACCGCGTCTTTCATTGACCTACTACTAAATCCTTACTGAATACGTCATCTTTGGCGTCACTGATAGATATTAGTGGAGGGAGGCGATGGAGCACGAACAGCTTACCAGGAGTAACCCCTCCCCCGTCAACACACACACTCGACACGCACACGCACACACACACACACACACACACACAAAGAAGAGGATTAATTATAAAAAAAAAAAGAAATACTTTCTTTCAATGAATTCATAATTTTAAAAAAAAAAGATCATACAACCCCCCCATCCCCCCTTCACGGGCCTTCTCTTAATACAAAAATCTGCAAAAGGGCTCCCTAAAGAATATCCTGGTCATTACGTCGGTCCTGCATATAAACATACATGAACTAGGTATTTATCGGTTGTTAATTGCTACTGCTTCATAAGAGATACATTTTAGGGTAATACGAATCTAGAAATCATATATAATATTATTCATTTCCAGTGTGCGTTAAATCGAAAGCGGAAAACAAGAATTCAAAATGGCGTCATCCCCTGTGTCTCGATTCAAAGTTTCTTTTTGATATTAGCTACAGTTTTCAATAGTTTCTGTGCTTTTAATTATGAAATGTAAAAGTCCCCAATATCAAAAATTAATAATTAGCATATAATATCATTCAAATCATTTTAGTTTTTATTACAACAGAGCATTTTAACATCGTCAGACGTAAACAATAGTAATAATAGAAAATCTCCGACGGCGTCGACGATAAGACTATTGACCGCGTTTTCGTATCTAATTTCGTAAATAAAGTCAATATAATATTTTAAAAAAGAAATTCTGCAAATTTCTATACTAATAAAGTTCTCAGCTTTTATAATATTTATTTTTTTTAATAAATACGGCTTTGAATTACAATGTAGGCCTAAAAAACTAGGTCAAAAGGCAATGAAAACATAACCGAGTAATATTTTTCTTATAGTACATTAAAATTGAATCTTAATTTGGTTGGCGCGGTGGCATGATGGTTATGCAGCTTGGTCATTGTTCTCTTTTATGCAGACTCTTCGGGTTCGATTTCTCCCAGTGACATTTATTTTTATTGTTTTTTTTTGTTTCAGAATGTATCCTTTTAGTTGTTTTAATGAAAAGTAACTAATTAGATCTCTTTGACATTTTTTTTAAATTTAAATAATTTATCTTTTAGGGTGTTGTAAGAAAAAGAATCAACAACTAATTAGACTTTTAATTATTTCATAACTTAAAAAAAAAAATAACACAGAGGCGTAACTAGGGTTTGGGGGGGGGGGTCCAAAATCGAAAGTCCCACCGGGCTCCTGCTTTAGGGGAGCCCCCAAAATTATTTTTTACATTAAATATTAAGTACATAATCTCATGTCATGGTATCGAATGTCAAAATGCAGGGCCGCAAAATCCTAGGTTCGGCAATGGCTTAACAAGTCTATCTTCCTGCAAAGGCTTTGCGGGGTACAGCTAGTACAGGAAATAATTCATTCACCATACAACTTTATCTCCAATATATTCATTATCTGTCTTGAACCAAAACGAAAAAAAAACATGAAATGTAAAACAAAGCAATGAAACTTATTCTTAAAAATGGCTTCTTTTTAATTTATTTTTTTTTACCTCTGGACAGATAAAAATAGATTTCCAATCTAAAGGGAAAAAAAAAGTGAAAACTATCACAAGAAGCTGTCACAGAAGAAACGTGTTTCATTTCTATCACAAGAATGTGATATCATAGATTTGATATCTCCTCATCGCCTCCCATTGCTGATACCTTCACCTCACGTTACGTTTAGTTTAACAGCGGAGTCAAAACAAAAGCGTTTATGTTGTAGGATTTTATTTACTACACAACATTTATATCATGCCAGAACACACACAGCCAGATTTAGTCATTGGTGGCCCTTCAACAGTCACTTCCAGATATATTAAGGGGCCCCTAGGCTGAATTACCTATCGTGGCCCTCCAGAGCATAAATATAATGAGTTCATAGTCGAAGGGCCTTAATTGGTAATGGGGGGCCCGGGGGCCATCGTCTTATTTTTCTATTCATAAAAACGACTTGGAATGAAAAAGTGTGTCAATGTAACAACTTTTAACCGTGACTAACCACATTCTAACGACACCCCTGGATATAATAATCAACCTGTATACAAATCAATATTTAATATAATCTTTATTGAAACCATTAAAGTAATGTCTTAGAGCCGGTGAAACGACTTTCTACAGGGGCCAGCTCAACATCGTAATGAGCCCAGGAGCAAATCAATCAGATGGGAGCCTGGCGAAAACCATACAAAATAACGAAATTTTATCGATCGATTAGCTTGCCCCCCCCGCCCTTTACTCTTGGAGCCCCACCGATCGGGCACAAGCGTAAGAACGACCCAGGTCTCAACAGACAGCAGACACTGTGTCACAATCAAGTAAGAAACATAGATCGCAATTCACCACCTATAAGACCTTGTAATATATGTATATATACTCCCCCCTTATTTCCAGACCAAAAGTTAATCCAACATCTGAAGAAAACCTGGCCACAAAACCTTAAGCTCCCGCTTCCTGCTATACATCCACCAATCATTCACACACACACACACACACACACACACACATATCCCTCATTCTCGTACCTAAGTCTACTTATCTTCTTATACTGACGTCACTTAGTAGTGCTACCTCTTCTAGTACCTTATGTTGCGATGTTGTCTTTTTTTTATTTTTCTTTAACCGGTAGGCGCGAAATCCACCCCCCCCCCCTCGCGTGGCAGCAGACGATCTCGGGCAGAAGCTTTAAATACACCACATCCGTTTTTTTCCCCTCATTCTAATAATATAGGCCAGGAATTTACAGAGACGGTCCACAGTCTTGAATTCAAACTTCAGTTCTGGACCGTTTTATTTGGTTTTCGATTTTCTTCATAAGGAATAAAATATTGGATTGGATTATTATTTTTTTTTCATTCTTAGTGTAGGAAAGAAAAGGTAGGTAAGTTCCTTAGGATATTTGTGTGTTCTGCGTGTGTGTTCTGTGTGTGTTTTCCCTCGTTGTGTGTAAGCGTGTTTTCCCCCAGAGGCGAAGCTATTGATTTCTAGCGCCCGACGGGAGGGGCGAAATTTTATCGAATTTCTGGAGATACGATTTTTTCAATCTCCAAGTAATTTTTTTTTGTATACTCTGAACCGATGTAGTCAACGATGTGGTCGAACGGATGGACACGTCAACAGACATAAATCCGTTGTCCTTTCATATGTCATTTCTGTGGGGCTTACAGGCTCTGGTGGCGCCAACGGGGACTATTTTTTTTTGGCTTTAACGGGGATTGAACCGTGTACCCTTTGCATGTGAGTCGAGTTCACTGTCACTATCCAGCACAAAAAAAACAATTTGACGTTCTCTTGATCGTGCGCACGAGGCCACGTGACCACCTTACCCCCCCCCCCCCCCGGAGATTCCAAGCAATGCCAGTGGCGTCGACACCCGGAACCGCATGGGACGGTGATTCTCGATTGGATTAGTTTGAGTACAAGGCCCACTGTAGTTCTTGTGAAGTGAGGGAATACGGAACCTAAAGAGGTGGGGGTGGGTGGGGGCAGTCAGGAATACAAATTAAAAAGAAAGAGTGGCCCCTTTTACATGTTTTCATTAGCCCCCTACCCCCACCCCCCAACAATTGTAACCGACGCCACTGGTCTCGTAAGATTATCTCTACAGATAAACGTGCAGCGTTGTTGTGTTTGTTTTTAATGTTGTTTTGGTTTGAGTCAGTATCCTGGAGTCACACCCCTCCCACCTACCCCTGTTGTTAACTCTGCCGAGCCTGACACACTGAGAAACTATTTCCACCACTACTACAACATACACATGACTGTACACAGCTTTCTATTATCTTTTTTTTTTGGCTTGGATAGGGTTGCAACTTTTTCAGATTTCACGTCAAATAACAACCTGTTTATACCGGCTTCACGGCTGTTTATAACGGCTTCACAGCTGTTTATACCGGCTTCACAGCTGTTTGTACCAGCTTCACACTGTTTTCCCCAAAAGTTCAAAGGGGTTTGGATTTGAAAAAGAATACATCAACTTTTGAATAAATTGAGGTCATGTGTATGTATAAATTATTATGTATATAAGGGCTTAGCCGTCAGGATTTGTTTAAAAGCTTACATGAGGCTAGCTGTGGAAGGGAAAGGTTGGGATACACTCAACTCAGGTACGTCACTAACAACTGGGCCCCCTTCTACAACATGTTTTTTAGCTAAAGAGTATTTTCCCAATTTATACAGGCAGAGGCGTTTAAATCATACACTTAAAGGGTACTATATTAAAAGTAAACTAGCACTAACATTTGAAATAAATGGACAGTAGTAGTCTTAACAGTAGCAGGTAATGAATGAAGCGTGTGATCTCGCTTTATAAGACTGGACTGCCGGCAATGTTGTCACGTGGTGTCTATATACTGTTAGCAAAGGGGAAGCTAATCTCATTTATTTGCCTCTGTCCAAGATTCCAAGATTACGTGTCGTAGCTTGGTCAGCCATCCGTGAAGAGGGACGACAAACAATACTGCCATTCTTTCTTGTAAACAGAGTCAGTTCCCGTGAGACACCGCCCACTCCAGAGACGTAGGTGGCGTTTCGTCGTGTCCGGGATGGGCTCTAAAAATGTCGCACCATTAAAGTCTGCTTAAGTACGATATATGCATCCGCTCCCCTCCTTAGCTTGTGTTACTAAAAGCGCCACCGTCTGTAGTAACGCCACTGCTCCTAACCCACTCCTCTAAACCACTGCTCCAACCCACAGCTTCAAACATACTGCTCCTAACCCACTCCTCTAAACCCACTGCTGCAACATGCTGCTCCAAACCCACTTATCTAAACCCACTGCTGCAACATGCTGCTCCAAACCCACTTATCTAAACACTGCTGCAACATGCTGCTCCAAACCCACTCCTCTAAACCCACTGCTGCAACATGCTGCTCCAAACCCACTTATCTAAACACTGCTGCAACATGCTGCTCCAAACCCACTCCTCTAAACCCACTGCTGCAACATGCTGCTCCAAACCCACTTATCTAAACACTGCTGCAACATGCTGCTCCAAACCCACGCCTATAAACCCACTGCTGCAACATGCTGCTCCAAACCCACTCCTCTAAACCCACTGCTGCAACATGCTGCTCCAAACCCACGCCTATAAACCCACTGCTGCAACATGCTGCTCCAAACCCACTCCTCTAAACCCACTGCTGCAACATGCTGCTCCAAACCCACTCCTCTAAACCCACTGCTGCAACATGCTGCTCCAAACCCACTCCTATAAACCCACTGCTGCAACATGCTGCTCCAAACCCACTCCTCTAAACCCACTGCTGCAACATGCTGCTCCAAACCCACTCCTCTAAACCCACTGCTGCAACATGCTGCTCCAAACCCACTCCTCTAAACCAACTGCTGCAACATGCTGCTCCAAACCCACTCCTCTAAACTAACTGCTGCAACATGCTGCTCCAAACCCACGCCTATAAACCCACTGCTGCAACATGCTGCTCCAAACCCACTCCTCTAAACCCACTGCTGCAACATGCTGCTCCAAACCCACTCCTCTAAACCAACTGCTGGAACATGCTGCTCCAAACCCACGCCTATAAACCCACTGCTGCAACATGCTGCTCCAAACCCACTCCTCTAAACCCACTGCTGCAACATGCTGCTCCAAACCCACTCCTCTAAATCCACTGCTGCAACATGCTGCTCCAAACCCACTCCTCTAAACCAACTGCTGGAACATGCTGCTCCAAACCCACGCCTATAAACCCACTGCTGCAACATGCTGCTCCAAACCCACTCCTCTAAACCCACTGCTGCAACATGCTGCTCCAAACCCACTCCTCTAAATCCACTGCTGCAACATGCTGCTCCAAACCCACGCCTATAAACCCATTGCTGCAACATGCTGCTCCAAACCCACTCCTCTAAACCCACTGCTGCAACATACTGCTCCAAACCCACTCCTCTAAACCCACTGCTGCAACATACTGCTCCAAACCCACTCCTCTAAACCCACTGCTGCAACATACTGCTCCAAAGCCACTCCTCTAAACCCACTGCTGCAACATGCTGCTCCAAAGCCACCCACCTGTGTTACAGTCATATCATCTCACGTCTGCATGTCCGCCATTCGGAGCGGAGTCGTCCTTACACAAGTTTCGCAATCAAGCTGTCAACTCTCTTCACTAGCACTACAGCCTCTCTCACCGCAGGGTCCGATACCAAAATAGTCAAATAAAAATATGAAAACCAGCTACGATTGAATCAACGGAATGAGATGCTCTCTATTTTTTTTTTCTAAATAACTCAGCAATACATAAATCTGTAAAATTAATATGTTATAGCATGATACTCTATACCAAGGATGGTAAATAGGATTCTAATATTCGATTCTAACAAAGTGCCTAAAAAAGAAAAGAAATTGGAATGAATTTTCGGCACGAATCACCCAAATTGAAATGATTTCTTTTTTTTTTTATAGGAACATTTTTTTTTTTTTAATTTTTTTTAAATTTTAATATATTTTTATTCTATTTTTGGACAGCCAGTAGCAGTCATTATCCAATTTATTTCTTCCCTACCATAACTTCATGGTAGCACCTAGACCCCCCCCCCCCCACGGCTTAATACTTCTTATTTCGTTAATTGGGCCACAAAATCCAGGCAGTGCCGTAGCGAACCTAACTCGCGCCCGGGGCACAATACCTTTTTAGAGCCACCCCCACCCCATTCGAAAACCTATATAATATTATACGTAAAATATACCATTTGTGCGCACCTTTTTGAGTAGCGCCCGAGGGGAGGCATGTTGCCTCCATTTGCCCACCCCTCGCTACGCCTCTGAATGCTGGTCATTATATTTACTTTTATTAATTCAATGTGTTAAACTTAACTCAATGTGTTTAAGTATTATTTGGTAAACTGTGAAGACGTCATGCGTCAAATAAACTGCGAATTAACTGATTACGTCAAAATCCAGATTTATCTTCTCTTGTACTAGCTTGGCAACTTCAGGACTCCAATCCAAAAACAAAATCTTCTTGGAATAAAACAAAAAGATTCTTTTCTAATATCTATTTTTCCTTAACGGTGCTAGGATTAACCAGCGTGATAGTTTAACAGATTTAAAGTTTTCAAGTAACTGAAATCTTCGCGATAACAGATCTTATGGAAAACTCGCTACTTTCTTGGCACTATGGAGGTTAATTTCTTTAACACCCCGCCTTCTGCTCATCAGCTGTTATCCTGGGACTCGACCCCCCCCCTCCGGTCCGCCACTTCCACCAACCCCCCCCCCCGAAGAATCTAAAAAAACACCACCCACTCGTTCATCCCAGTTCTTCGGGGTCTACCCGTTGTATTCGTTAAAATCATTACATGTGTTTACATCTTACCTGCATGAGCTTTAAGAAAGAGATGACCTTTGAACCCTGGAACAAAGCAGTGCAGGTCTGGAGATTAAGACGCACACACACACACACGTATACACTATACACACGTACACACACGTACGCAATGTTCCAGAAGTGATTCGTTGTTTGTTTTTTTTTATCCATGTTTTTTGTTTTATACTTTTCATGTATTGAATTGTAAAAATTGTGTGTGAAGACTGAACTAAGGGGGTGTGTCGGGACACGGGAGTTTGGTTGAGGTGGGGGGGGGCGAGTTTAGAGTACATGATGACTCCTAGAAAGACCTTAAGACACGAAAGAATTAAGGGGAGTCCAGATGTTGAACGAAAACAAAAAAAAAAGAGACAAACCTTGAAATAGATGATTCTTGTCCTCGTGTTCTTGGAACACATTCCTTTCTTCAGGTGATTATACGTTGGAGATATCGCTGACCACACACACACCTGGTGAAATAAACAAACAAATAAAAAACAACAACAGAATCTCCGTTAACGACCGACTGCCCGTCTTATCTAAAATAAAAACAGCAAGGTGTTTCACATCGTACTAAGAAAAGATAACTCTGTTTACTTCAATTTCATCTCTATGTTCACTTGGAATCTTCACAATTGAACAGGACAGCGACCGTCGAACTTTTACTTTTTGAGACAAACTCAATGATTTTGTTCGGTATATATATATATATATATATATATATATATATATATATATATATATATATATATGCTATAAGCTACCATGGGACCTGTTTTTGTTGTGTTCTTCTTTCATCACAACCATAATTGATAGTGCAGTGACCACAGAGGCACTATGGTAGACATCGATTGAACTTTCACCCTGGCCTGAAAAAATTCCCATGATTCTCACTGGAAATCGAACGCGCGACCTTCCCCAGATAAGGGGGGCGGATGCTCGTGCGCTAAAGCGCTCGACTGTCGACCTGAAGGTACTTGGTTCGATCTCCGGTGAGGACCTAGGAAAACTTTCAGGTCATGGCTGAAGTCCTCGCTATATCTCCCGTGGTGCCTCCATGGCCAATGCACTATAGGCTATGGTGGTGATGAAAGAAGGGCACCGTAAAAACCGTCCCATTAGTGGTTTATAGGATCTAAGAGATTTCATCTCATCCTTACAGGGACTTCACACATACACACACACACACACACACACACCTCCCCAGATCGACAGTTGAAAACTTAATCGCTCGACCACCCGTCCTCTCCACAAACTTTACAAAACTGTAGATATTTAGCAGGAACCAACGCCCCCCACCCCCCTATCCCCTCTTAAAACTACAAAAACCTGTGTTTTGTTTGACATCATGAATGACCTGAATCAACTATGAATGACCTGACACAACTATGAATGACCTGAAACAACTATACTGCTGTTATAACACGACTAGTTCTGATCAGATATAATCAATCAACGGAAAGACATTGACCTGACGATGGTTCGTCTTTTATTAGTAACTTGAGAACGCGGTACATAGATAAGCGGCATACGCGGGAAGCCAGAAAGTGATTATTACCATATCTACTGACAGTGATCGATTAGTGGTGGTCTGTGTCAGTCGATAGATATGTTTACAGATCAGTGTGTACGTCTGTGTTTGTCTCACTCTGACCCTACCAAGTTATTTGCATATCGAACCGTAAACAGAAGGTTGTTTCTGGTCTGTTTATTCATATCAAATCTGATACTATGTAAAAAAAAAAAACCAGTTGTGAAGCATAACGTCTTCTGAGTGCAGCATTCCACTTTGTCTACAGTGTAAAAATGCGTTACACCATAGAGCCACACCATAGAGCCACACCAATAGAGTCACACCCATAGAGCCATACCCATATAGCAACAGCATAGAGTCACACTCATTAAGCCATACCATAGAACCATACCTAAAGAGCCACACCATAGAGCCATACCCATAGAGCCACTTCATAGAGCCATACCCAAAGAGCCATATCGTAGAGCCACACAATAGAGCCACATTATAGAACCACACCATAGAGCCACACCATAGAGTCACACCTTAGAGCCACACCATTCAGCCACACCCATAGAGCCGCACCCATATATCTTTACTAAAGAACCTCACCAAACAGCAACAACATTGAGCCACATCATAGTCACACCGTAGTGCCACAAAATAGAGCCACACCACTGTGAAAACTGATTCAGTGGGAGTGTTGCTGACCCTCCCCCAACGAAGAGCTCAGGGCAACCGCGGGAAGGGGGGGGGGGGATTGATGAGGCAGGCCGAACTCTTATCAGGACCTTATAGGAGGTACTATCGGAAGAGGGGGGGGGCGTCGCTTTGGCGATTAATTAATTTATTCATTTTCCAACACAAGAGAAGAAGAATAGAGGACATAGTTTGTTAGAAGTCCCAGGAAATACAGGCCGAGGCCCTGAAGAGCCGCATGTCCATCCAGTGGCGTCACTAGGGTTGGTGTCACCCGGTGCGGTAACTCATGGTGTCACCCTCTCATGACACCCCATAGACATTACAAAATAAGAATATAGGCCTAAAACTAGATATTTTGCATTTTGGTGTCACCCCTTGTAAGGGTGTCACCTCGGTGCGGTCCACACCCCCTAGTGACGCCACTGTGTCAATCACTGTTTCTAATATAAATTTCAACGAGTCTCACAAATTCATACAACGACCCTGAGATTCAAATAAGTTTAATTTTTTTTTGTTTCCATCTGTACTAAAACGTCATTTCAGCTCCATGTGTTTAAACTGTGGTCTTACGATGCAGGCTTGCGGAGCCGCCATTTTTTTTCGGCTCCGGCTCCGGCTCCCACAAATTTGACGGCTCCGGCTCCGGCTCCGGCTCCCTATTAAGATAATATCACACGAGACAAAAATTTTTGTAATTGCTCCACGCTAATATCCCACTGATAAAAAGTTATGCACATTTTGACGCGTTCACCCCCATAGTCAGGAACTTGAAAAATATACGCATGTCGGTTTTACTAAAAACAAACCATTTCAGTGCATCCAGAATCATATCATTATTTTCGATCGAGGTTTCACTAGTCGCCATTTTCATAAGTAATGAAAAGTTATTTCAATGATCAAATTAGCAAATAGTAAATTGATACATTATTTAAAATATTTTAAAGACTTCAGTAATTATATTTATTTAAGATAAATTCGAAGTGACTATTCGGACCCGGGCAGGCCCGTAGCCAGACTTATTGCATTGGGGGGGGGAGAATTTTTTTTTGGCGGCGGTGGGGGGGGGGTGCCGAAGAACTGATTCTGGGGTACAGCGGCGGATCTAGACAACTTTGACGGGGGGGGGGGGCAAAACTTTGACCCCGGGGGCGGGGCGAAACTGTTTTCATTGTTGAAAATTGGTCTTTGAGCAAAAAATATTTCGATAATTTAATGATGTATTACCTAAACTTGCGATAACCGGGGAGGGACATGCCCCCCGGACCCTTCCCATAATTCCGCCCATGGTGGGGTAGAAGAAATATTCGGGGGGGGGGCGAAGATGGAGGTGCGAAGCGCCGAAAGCTTGCGAACGGAGAGGAGGGGTTTGGGAGGGGACCTCAGTGAGTCCCTTCCCCAAGAAATTTTTTGCAGTTCCATATCTGGAATGGTGCATTTTAGTACCGATTGTTTAGCTATTAATTAGAAATATATAATTTTAACTACGTTTCAATAGTGCATGGCATGTTGCAGTTTTGTTAAAAATAACTTAAATAGTAAAGAGTTTTAATGACAAAACTTTATTGAGGCTGAGCAATTTCTGATTCCTGTTATAAATATATTGACCATTTGTTCTGCTACACAATTGTTACATAATAGGTACCTGATTTATATCATTATACTATTGGTTAAACGTACAACCCGGGAAGAACGACAAAGATGCACGAATATAGCTTATTTATTTGTGTGATATTTCTTATAAAATATTGAAAACAAAGAACAGATCAATCAACAACAAATTGACCAGTCCCAATTATTCAATTTTAAATTAAATTAATTCTGCTAAAAAGTAAATTTGCAAATCAAATAACATCACTCAGAAATCACGGAGTTTGTACTCTATTGTTTTATTATACATATGTATAAAAATGAAGTCAGAAGTCAATATTATTTTATTAACTTATTTAAATTGCTAGTTGTCCTCAGATGATATCAATATATAAAACTATTACAAGGTTGCGAACAGGCCCATCGACAGAAATTTCGGGTCCCTGGGCAGGGGTGACACGGGCCCCTGTGCTGATATTAATATTTTCAAAAGTTGATTGGCCAGCTCAGTCCGGGCCCCTAAAACAAAATTGAACAAAATGATTGATCTTTTATAGCCGTTATTATTAAAATTTTGTCAAAAAGCTCAAATCATGCACGGGGGGGGACTCAGGTCATGAACGGGGGGGGGGGGGGGGTCAGCCCCCTATACCCCTCTGGCTACGGGCCTGGACCCGGGTACCAATAAACTCCGATTTTCATTCGGACCCCGTCCCAATAAAATTCGATTGTTATTCGGACCCGTGGCAAATATGCACTCAGCTTAGCTATACATAAACTTTATTATTGTTTTTTGTTTATTTTTTTTTTATAATTGTTTGAATTATATGATTTAATCGTTACTCAGTGTCTAAGGTTTCACTAAGCGGACTCTGTATTATTATTTTTTCGGGTTCCGTCTAATAAAGTTTAAATATAGCTAAGCTTAGTGCATATTTGCCACGGGTCCGAATAACAATCGAATTTTATTGGGACCCGGATCCGTATAGCCACAGCCTAATAAATTTATCTACTCTATTTCAGATATTCTGTTTATAATAAAATTGTTAAATACAGAAAGCTACCATTTTGTTTTTAGTCTATTACAAATTGTAGAAGGCAAACAATCAAACAAATTTGTAATTTTAAAGCTAAAAAAAAATTCTGCTGTACATAAAAACATTTGGGAGCCGTGGAGCCGCCAGATTTTTTCGGCTCCGGCTCCGGCTCCAACAAAAAGTAGCGGCTCCCGGCTCCTCGGCTCCGGCTCCGGCTCCGCAAGCCTGTTACGTTGTACTAAAAAATAAACCGGTATTTTTTTTAAAGCATCCGAAAATTCGTTCATTCACTTGACTAGCTTATAATGCAACGGAAAACCAGTTCTGAAAAGACGTAAAAAAATCCATTTCTATTCAATATTGACATAATCAATTATGTCACAGAAGCGGTAAAATTCTGGTGTTTTCAAAAAAAATTTCTTGTATCTAGTAGCTCCAAGTCCACCGAGCTACAAGATTTCAATCCAATGATGTCATACTTTTCAAGTTCTCATTATGTGTCAATACTCTCGTAGCCTCTCCTTAAATAAAAAAAAAAATTCCAAGTTAAAACATGAAACTCTCCGAACCCATTTACGTCACTGGCTTCTCCACTTCCAAACCACCGCCTAAAGGAATAAAGGGGGGGGGGGGGTGTAGGAGTTGATTACTCTAGCTATTGGATTGATACACACATTCAGTTTAGGGGAGATAACTGCTGTTGATGTGTTATCATGCGTTCTCCTTACATCATGATAATGACTAGAGAGAGGACTCGAATTGACTAAACCAGAGGTTTTCAACCTTTTTTATGCTGCGGACCCCACAGACATTCCAAGCCAGGGTGGCGGACCCCCATAGCCCAAAGCGGTAAGGGACCGTTCACATATTATATAACGCTGAAGGGAGAGGGGGTGGATGCCAATTTGTTATTTTTGGTATATTTTCATATCACACAAAAGTGTTACAAATGTTATATGAATGGGGAGGAAAGGGTAAAAAATTGACATTTTTGCGTTTTATAATATGTGAACGGCCCCTAAGGCTGTGCCTGTTTTGCACTACAGCAAGATCTTCATTCATGTCCTTTGCCGCCAAGGCATCGCTTTGAATCACTCAGTGGGTTGATACTTTGCATCCCCGTAGCCAAGGCGGCCACTGGAAAAAAGAGGAAAAAATAAAGAAAAAGTAACTAAAATGAGAAGGTACCCCTTGCTGGGTATTGGTGCCCCCTGCTTACTTTGACCTGGCTACGGGCCTGATACTATGTAAGGCGCTGCTTGTTTCCCTTGTGCGACTAAACCAGTGATTGCAGCAGCGCGTCCGTGCACATGCCAACAGGCCAGTCATGATTCTTCAAAAAATGCATCAAGTACACGGAAAAATTCTTCATTAGTTGTGCACCCCGGCAGCGATTTGCAGTACAAAAAGTTTTCAACGAGTTCACCTTTACAGCAGTCTCAAACGTAAACCAACAATTGGGCTGCATTCGCAATGTCTGTAGTTTCGTGAAGCTGAATTGAGAGTCTGATATGCTGAAGGCGTGTAATCAGTTGGCAGCGAACATCCTCAGACATTTCGGAAATTCGTCTACTCACTCTGTTATCAGACAGTAGAATGGCTTTCAGTTTTTGACTGTATTCCTTGCCTATAACGATTTTGCACATGTCGACTTCTGCCGGTATAATTAGCTCTTCTGCAATCGTATGAGGTTTTTTGGAGCTCGCTATTCATAATTAGGGTTCGAAAATTACGCGTAAGATTGGTGCGCGTAATTTACGCGTAAATTACGCGTAATTTACGCGTAAGTTACGCCTAAATTACGCGTACCATTAATTCCCAATTACTTGAAAATGTATATTCCTTTTGTTGCTCACGCTCACTGATTGCTAGTAGGTGTATTTTTAATAATGTTTTCAAAGGTTTCAACTTGTAATTAACCGGTCATACTAACTTGCCCCGTCGTCCACGTATTTCGTCGTGTACTGACTGCATCAGCGGCGGCCATCTTTGGTTGAGTAATACCGTCCAATACGGTCGACGCGGGACGGGTGCAATGCGCCGCGAAATACGGCCGCCGCGGTTGCCGAACTCAGCAAAAGTCGGTCAACGCGATCGACGCTAGTGCAATCCGCAGCGAAATACAGACGACGTGGGTGCAATACGCAGCGTAATACGGCCGACGCGATCGACGGAAGCACTATACACAGTAAAATGTTATTATACGTTTCATGACATTTGGAACATATATAGATAATGTTTTAAAAAATAATTGGGTTTTTCCAGATTACAACAAAAAAAATTTCATGTCAGGGAAAAATGTTTTCTATACGTTTCATGACATTTGGAACATATATAGATAATGTTTAAAAATTATTATTTATTTTTTTTTGGATTTTTGGGTTTTACAACCTCCCCGTTTGGCTTGCGGCGCTTGCCATACAGCTCATGGCGGCATTGTGTAGACAATTTTTATGATTTCGTCTTATTTTTAACCAGACTTTAGCTTCCTTATTGAAAATATTTATTTTATTATGTTTACTAAAACGATTAAAACAAACAATATACTGTGCGGTTGACGCTGTTTTACCAAACGAATACTTCCGATTTAGGCTTGTGGCCGGATGTAGATGGTACTCCTAATCACTGAAATTAATTAATCGCCGCTGTTAACACAACAAATTGCGACAGAAACAATTAAAAATGGCCGTCAAATATGCATTTTTTAAATTACCGTAATTTACGCGTAATTTTCCAAAATTACGTTACCGTAAATTACGCGTAATTTACGGTAACTTACGCGTAACGTTACGCGACTTCGAACCCTAACCAACTAAAAACGATGCTCGAAGAGATTTCTCGTTCACAGTAGTGCAGGCCATCCATCAGCTTGCCCTTCTGTTTCAAATCGTGCTCTTTCTGCCTCTCAAAGTATTCCTTCGCTTTACTGGCAAGTTTCAAATGTAGTTAAACGGCGCCTCAATTTCGCAGGCTTCATTGCATCGTTCGATAATGTTTGCAGCACACGACACAAAGAAGTTGATAAGCATCGGTTACCGCTGTGGTGAAGCCGAATGATATATATTCTGGATTATACTTGCACCGTTTTCTTTTTTTATTCATATTTGGCTGCTTGATCATCATAATCCTCCAGGTTCTGGTCAGTTTTCCTCTTCACAAATTTATACATGCTACTATGCTTGCACAGTTTACTTTTACAAATATTGATAAACAAATGACAAAAAAACGGTTTAGTCCCGTTGTCTCAGATCACACAGGGAAAAAAATTAGAGACAAAGTTTCAGAGTAGAGAGGATTAGAGGAGGTAATTATGTGTAAAAATATTTCACATTCTGAAAAATCCCTATTATTGCTCTGGCCTACTTTCATATTAAAAAATTTATTAAAAAATCTACTTCCAACCAAAACAATCTGTGGGTGTCATTTTAAATTAACATGTGAAGTGTATACCAGCAATTTCATATCAAAAACTTTTCTCTAAGGCCAATCTAGGCTTATAATAATTGTAACCACTGATTAACCAGACTATTTATCAACAATACACACGCTTGCGCAGATCAGGATGTTTTAAGTCATGTCAGAGCTCAATAAGTAAGAAATTTTATCAAGATGACATGACTCAAAAACTAACTGCACAAGTACAAGTAGTATGCAGTCAAGTTAAGACTTCAGACGAAAATATAAAGAAATACCATCAAAGTTTTCAATTCTACACATTATTGTCTGTGCTTGAAACATTGGTATAGCTAGTATTTTTTGTTGAGCTAAATCCTTTACCAATCAAACAAACCAAGCTATACTTTATGCAAGAAAAATCACTACTTTCATTGACTTGCCCACAGACCTCTTGGAAGCTCCTCGCGGACCCCCAGGGGTACGCGGACCACAGGTTGAAAATCTCTGGACTAAACATGATGTCGTCTTACCCGTTGGTATGGTGTTGCGTCAAGACGAGAGTAAGGGGGGACATATATAGTGAAACTATCGATGCGTCCATCGCGATCATCTTGCAATTGTCAAAAGCGTTTGTTTTGTTTTGAAGTTTACTCCTCTGGAACAGCGGTCCCTGAACTTTTTCTCGCTACTGACCGGTCAACGTTTGATGATTTCACCGCGGTCCGCATAAGAAGGGTATATATTTTATATTGTCTTGATTTACAATTCCACTGCCGCTCACAGCCGCTCTGCTCCCGGTTAACCTCTCGACCGTGGAAAGTCGCACAACCCCGAGAGAAATACACCACACTAGATAAAAACAAGCAATTAAGCCTGTTCCATTCTGGACACAGGACGTGTTAGAGCATTTTCGTATTATGTAGCAGTACGTATGCTATCTTTCAGTAAATATTTGTAAATTTTGTAAATGTTTATAAATTCAATTGTGTAATGCATATATCTGAAAAAAGATATTAAAAAGACGTTTTCTAATATTTGAAAACAAAATTATTTTCTCTTAAATCTAACTACAAGTGGTTTGTGGTTACTGAAATAGGACTTATAATTGAAAACATTCGAAATTATAGTCATTTAATCGTCCGAAAACTCCGTCAATTGTTGCATAGCTCTGATACTTTCAATTAAACTCAGAACACAAGCTTACTATTTCATTTGATGAGTTTCTTAATAAATCTTGGTGAAACTACGTGCTGCAGTATTTCGCACCAAATGAATGGGTTATTGAACGTACAAGGTGTATATATAATATATAAGCCCCTTAGGAGCCCTGAAGCCCGGCCCTCAGAGGTCCTATCGCGAAATGAACTTTTGATGTACACATGGCAGGCCTACAAAATGATATATACATCATGGGTCTAGGACTTATAGTTGCTGAGAATGGGCGCTCCTTTATTAATATAGCTTATATAGTAAAAAAAAAACGGTACTAACCCCCCTTTTACGGCCCTCAGAGGTCAGATCGCGAAATGGAAAAAAGTAATTTCTTGGCAGGCTAAGACCTACAAAATGATATATACATCATGGGTCTAGGACTTATGGTTGTTGAGATCTAGGGTGATGACAGACAGACAGACAGGCAGACAAAACGGGGACATTTTTTTTGAAAATGCTCTAAAAAAAGAAATAATTAAATGTTTCTTGGGCGGCCCAGTACCATTTGATCCACGGACCGGTATCGGTCCGCGGCCCGGGGGTTGAGGGCCACTGCGCTGGAGGGTCCCCTTTATATACACAGTGCTATCTCTTGATAGCGAAGGGTGCAGGGCCGGCGAAAGAAAATCTGGGGCCTAGCTACAATGTGGTATCCGGACAAAACCCCCACGGACAAAACCCCCAGCGGACAAAACCCAGACGGACAAACCCCCCAGCTGACATAACCCCCACGCGGACAAAACCCCCAGCGGACAAAACCCCCCAGCGGACAAAACGCCCAGCGGACAAACCGCCCAGCGGACAAAACCCCCCAGCGTACAAAACGCCCAGCGGACAAAACCCCCCAGCGTACAAAACGCCCAGCGTAATTAATTATTATTATCGATTACATACAACGCCCAATCAACTTCCTGAAATGTGTTTCCGCATACAGTTCACACATACCACACATCCAAATACTTTTAAATAAATATATCGTTAGACTCTTCAGAAAAAAAAAAAATGAATCATACAGAAGTTTTATGTCGAAATGCACACGGCTTAAAGCAATGTGAGGATTGTAAAGTTTGATTTGAGTACGAAATGTAAGGTACGCCTCTTTAATTTACTTTTTTTTTTTACTATACAAACAAACAAACAAAAAAATAACCAGTAGCTCTCAAAGTTTTCAAAATTCTCATCGATTTCACGAATACTCACCTTCCCCCCCCCCTCCCGGGATATATAATGTAAAAATAAAAATGTGTACATCCAGAAAATGTGTCTTGCAATTAATTTCCATGAACCGTTTTTTTTTTTGCTTCGGGGACGGGAGGGAGAAAGAACGAGAGAGGCACATCCCCCCCCCCCCAATCCCTAGCCCGCCCCATCCAGACTTCTCTTTATTTTCAGCTTATCCCAAAAATAAATCTGATTAGGTTGTAATAACATTATATAATAACACGGATAAACTGCAATTTTTACCTCATGTATTACCTCATGTATTACCTCATGTATACATGTATTCTGAATGTAATTTGCCTGTAATATCTGGTCATGGTTTGTTTTTTTTTCTGAGTAAACCTAAAACTAATAGAAGGGAATTACATGTTATCTACAACGATCTTGCTGGAATTCCTATGGCTTGTTGTCTGTTATTATTTGTTATAATCTTTCTTTTTTTTTTAAGACCTAGTTGTTCTGGGCTTGTTACCTCCCCTTTCCGTCGTCAAGGAAAACATTGGATGTCATTCTCAGCACGTGTTGCAATTATACAGTGACGTAAGGGGCGACCAGTCGCAGCACGTGCACAAACAAAAGTTGTGAAGATGGCGTCATGGTCGGCTGGGTAGAAACGAGTTTAACACCTTTCAAGCGGGATACCATACCTTTTGGTGGGAGTGTGTTTCTGTGTGTGTCTGTGTATGTGTGTCTATGTGTGCCTTTCTGCATATCGGGGTGTGTATATATATATATGTATATATATACAAGGCCGTAGCCGGGGTGCCCCCCCCCCCAATTAATTCTAAAAATCTAATTCTATTATAAAATATACTTCTTTATCATTGTGTTCCAATTTTTTCTTATATAAAACTCTCCGCACAGCCCCCCCCCCCAAAACAAAATCCTGGCTACGGGCTTGTGTATATATATATATATGTAATCTATCCATCTGCCTTTTTCTCTATCTATCTATCTGCCTTTCTCTGTATTTATTTATCTGCCTTTCTCTGTATCTATCTATCTGCCTTTCTCTGTATCTATCTATCTGCCTTTCTCTGTATCTATCTATCTGCCTTTCTCTGTATCTATCTGCCTTTCTCTGTATCTCTCTATGCGTGTGTATGTATTTATTCACCAAACTTTCCTACTCCCCTATCTACGTCTTGTCCCACAAATATGAGAACCACTGCATTAATTGGAAGGTATTTTCTCCCCTCCACTAAGAAAGTCTGTGACATTGTCCTCGTCTGCTTCAAGTGACAGTTCTGATCAAATGAAAGAACTCATTTCTTGTCGATCTCTTACTGTTTTATACTGTTGTTGTTACTTCATGCACTGGAACCAAGTCGTAGAGGAAATTGATACACGTTTCATGTGAGAATTGAGGTACCAATGTCTGGCGATCATTCCTGGAGGAGAAATTATGGTTCGCTTGTAATTTATGACCAGAAGAACTTAAAAACATTGTATTGATTTTTTGGGATTTCGTTTTTATTTTTAAATCTTTTTTATTATTATTAAAAGTACATCAAATGGCGTGTTCCGTATATAGTCTCTGTGACATACATAGAATCAATTACACGTGAATACATACGTGGTCTTTTCATATAAGCAACGCAACTTTTCTGAAACAAGACAGATGTAAATATTGAAATATCATGAAGGTCGGGAAGGGTGAGGATTTTGGACATTGACTTGAATGAATGTTGAAGGTGGTTTTAGAATATACCTCACATGAATAGAAGACATACCTGATATGTTGATGTACTTACCTGTGAACAAAATGTTGCTGGAGTGTGTTCGCGCGGTGTGATCTGTAAAAGAGTTTTGCTGTTGAAGAGGTGGTTGTCAAAACTGCGGGATACATTGTATGTACGGTGGTCTGTGAGGGTGTTTTCTCGTTTCAAGAGGTTGTCAGAACTGTACAAATACGTCTTTCAATGCGTTAAAGTTGTGTTGTCGAAACATATAAATGGTGTTTGTGAGACATTCAATACTGACTGGTGTGTTTATGTATTGTGTATTACTGACTGGTGTATAAAAGTAAAATGTAAGAGTTTGTTGTGATAGGTGTTGTGTAATAATCTGGCGTGTTTGTGTAATGTGTAATAGAGTAGCGTGCTCCTTCTAATATGTAATAGCAGGGTGTGTTAGTGTAATCTGTAATAAACTAACATGTTTCTTCTAATATGTAATAGCAGGGTGTGTTAGTGTAATCTGTAATAAACTAGCATGTTTCTTCTAATATGTAATAGCATGGTGTGTTAGTGTAACGTGTAATAAACTAGCATGATCTTTCTAATATGTAATAGCAGGGTGTGTTAGTGTAACGTGTAGTACCATAGTGTGCTTGTGTAATGTACGGTGTTTTTTATTGTGTCTCGTTTGTGTAAAATGTAATAATGTTGATACAGTTATGTAATGTGTAATAATCTTAATGTATTCATGTCACGTGTTAGATGACTTTTACATACAATTTGTTATAGTTCACGTCAAATTTACGAGCACAATATGACCCGCGATTCAAACAATTTGCCCACCTCTAGCCTAGATTATTAGCAGCATGGAATGTTATTTTTTTATAATTTATCATCCAATAATAACATTTTTTAATGTCTAAATCTATTATACATATAACGTTTTGTAGTATCCAGATCAAAGAGGGCTCAGATAATTATTTATACTAGCTGTACCCTGCAACACCTTTGCGTAGTTATATCCCACTTAGTCCTGATCGGTAGGCTAGGTTATTTTTTTTTTTTGGTTTCGGGCAGATCCGATTATTTCATGATTGTATTTTAAACTGGGATACTGTTGTGTTAGTTCTTTACTTTCGATTTAACGCAGAATTCAAATCGCTATTATTTTATTAGACAAATAAGGGAGGATATAAATTAGTCAATTTGGCAATCCATCAAAGCTCATTATAATCAGTGTATTAATATATTCCCCCATTAGACACTATGGATGTGGCTCATGTGTTTATATCATTAGCTATGTATTGCGCCACAAACTCGATAATGTTGTATCATTGTATCAATAGCTTTTATTTTTACTGCTACCCTTACCCACCCCCTCCCCTACCGGCTCCCAAAACTTGTTTATACCATTCACTATACAAGCGACCCTTACACCCCCTCCCCCTTTCCTTTACCCGATGAGCCATGACAAGTCTGTGATGGTATCTGATGACGTCATCTTGACCGCCGGCCCATTAAGCTGTAAAGATATATTTTTCACGGCTGTTTGACTGTCGTCGTGTATCTGGACTTGTCACAGCTGACAAGATCGTCACGCTGACTGACGTTCCATTCTGTCATTGTGACCAATCCCCATTCAGACAGAATTCGTAAACGGTCGGTTCTGGTTAATTAGTCTTCAGAATCAAGTCCAATCCAATTACGCCAGTCTTTCTGTAAAACTGGAGCACAATACTATGCACACACAAAAAAAATAACAGTTATTCACATGAATAGTTATATCCGTATATCTACATACAAACGTGTATGTACACGCACACATATAATCAATTTTACATATTTACATTCACACACATACACACAAACTTACAAACACACATACACAGTGAAACGATTTAAACAGTATTACATGGTCGACTGTGGAGATTTATGTCAGTTGAGGTGGACAGGCGTTCCCCCAACCACCACACCGGTTTAAGGGTATGATGATGATGATGATGATGATGATGATAATGATGATGATAATGATGATGATTATAATGATGATGATAATGATGATGATAATGATGATGATGATGATGATAATGATGATAATGATGATAATAATGATGATGATGATTATGGTGATGATGATGATTATGGTGATGGTGATGTTGATTATGGTGAAGATGATGATGATGATGATAATGATAATGATAATAATAATGATGATGATGATGATGGTAATGATGATAATGATGATAATAATGATGATGATGAATATGGTGATGATGATGATTATGGTGATGATGAATATGGTGATGATGATGATGATGATTATGGTGATGATGAATATGATGATGATGATAATGATGATGATGATTATGGTGATGATGATGATGATTATGATGATGATGAATATGGTGATGATGATGATGATGATGGTGGTGATAATGATGATGATTACACCAGGACCAATTGTCAGAAGTTCTTCGACCCATGTGAAAGGGCCCCATGAAGATCAATGAAAAATATACCCCCCACCCCCCGCCCTATCGCTGAAATAAATTCACCATACTTGGAAATTAAATGTCAAGTTGACATAACTAACAATATCTAAAATAAAATGAATGGCCTGCCCAATGTGTTGTAGGGTATATGACAGTGTGTTGTAGGCCTGTAGGGTATATGACAGTGTGTTGTAGGCCTGTAGGGTATATGACAGTGTGTTGTAGGCCTGTAGGGTATATGATAGTGTGTTGTAGGCCTGTAGGGTATATGACAGTGTGTAGTAGGGTATATGACAGTCTGAGGACAATCCCCCCCCCTTTCCTACCCCCTGGATTCTACACTATATCACCTTTAGTTCACATCTAACACAACATTCAATTTATAAGCACGACATGCGTATAATGTCTGATTGATTGACTTTCTCAATGATTGATGATAGATAGATAGATAGATAGATAGATAGATAGATAGATAGATAGATAGATAGATAGATAGATAGATAGATAGATAGATAGATAGATAGAAAAAAAAACCATTTGTATAAATAAACTCATATTAAAACGTACTAAATTGAAATTCATCCTATTAATATTACTACCATACCAAGATTTATATTAACATTTCAAAACTAAAGATATAAGCGAGTATACCCTTCTAAGTATATTGATTCTTATTATTTTTTTTATTTTACTAATTGCTACGTATCAATAAATGTAAAGACATTACATGCATTTAGTTTAAGCATATTATCCCACACGACGTTTTTACTTTTAGTTATAACAATTTATATAAATATGTTTACTTTTTCGTGTATTTTAATGAAAGCTTATTTTAAAAAGGATTGATTATATAAAAGATAGTCTATATAGGCCTGAGTAAAAATGCTCCACTATTTGGCCCATTGATGCACTAATGTTATGTTAGGTTTTTTTCTTTTTGTTTACATAATAATCTGAATGCAAGTTTTTTCCCCATTATAAACATTGTTTAAAAAGTTATAAACTTCGTAAATTTTTAAACATTTTAATATGCATAGTCTAAGTGTGCTCCCAATCTGAGCATTCTCACTCAAGAAGAGTAAATGTAGAACTGAGTTACAAGATTTAAGGACAGGGGCATACCTAGGGTGAGGGGAGGGGGGTTCCAAATTCGAAAGTCCCCCCCCGGGCTCCAGCTTGAGGGGGGCCCCAAAATGTATTTTTTACATTAAATGTTAAGTACATTTTCTTGTGTTGTGGTGTCGAATGTCAAAATGTAGGGGGCCCACCAAAATAAGGCCAAGCAAAGGCCCCCAAATCCCTAGGTTCGGCACTGTTTAAGGTCGCACTTTGCCACACAGATAGGGAAATTTACTAAAAGCTTATGAAAAATTCTCTGGTGTCCTATCCAAACAGGATGGCACAGTAAATATCAAACAAAGTATGTTGGTTGAAATAGTCACAAAGTATATATCTTAACAAGTCTTAATTAGAAGGAAAGAGTTAAAGCAGGTTATTCAATTATACAAATAATTCGTCTTTGCCCTTCATTTAGACATAACTATATTTTTATAAGTGTGCGTGTGTGTGTGTGTGGCGGGTTGTCATCAACAACAGTACTGCCATTTCAGATTACGCCTGTCCTGCCAGTTACACTGGCTGGAGCTGTCAGCAACAAACGCACAGGACAAAAGGGAACGAGAACTCTTGGAGCAATCAGGGCGATAACCCTGAGTCTGTTAGGCATGTCAGATATTTTAAGCTGTGATATTTGTCTGCCCTTGTTGTGCTGGTACCTGTATGTTGTGCAGTATCGAAATGAATAAGTGTAAAGTCATGGTAACTTGATCTACATATATATATATATATATATATATATATATATATATATATGGAGAGAGAGAGGGAGAGAGAGAGAGCAAGAGAGAGAGAGAGAGAGAGAGAGAGAGAAAGAGAGAGAGTCGTTCTTTTAAATTAGCATACAAGGCGGCAACGACCAAGGGCCTCGCTGTTAAAGGGGCCCCCTCCCTTATTGATTTCTATTGAATATGGTGCTCAGAGGGCCCCGATGGGTACTTTGTCTAAAGCTCCCAATTGTTCTATAGTGGCCTCGGAACCCTCAACGATGTTCCGATAAAATGGCTTTGGTTCAGTTCTTCCGTGATATTAAAAAAAAACCAACAGCACCATAGTGGACCGCGATTCAAAACTTTTGCCCACCCCTGATCAGGCCTAATTGGCTGACTTATGCCTGAATAAGTAAGAAACACAGAACCAAATATTTCATCTAATATCAAGGACGAGGTCTTTAATGTAGAGTGAACCGAATACTAAAAAAATAAATAAATAAGAAAATGGAATCATGCCAACATGTCATAGAAATAGTGTGCCCTCCCCTCCGTCCAACCACCTTTACAAAAACTCATACACAGTCAAAAACTGTTCCTGTTCTTAAAGTGTAACCATGTCACCAGTGTTAAAATACTGACACCCTGCAGTTTCAGTCACTACCTGCCAAGCTCAGCGTCATGCGGCTCTTGTTTTTTTATTTTCATTTTTGACTTCCAATGCCGTTTTTCAAGTCTTAGTTTCAGTTGACTGATAAACTGTCTAAAGTAGGGGCAGAGTGGATGTGGTAAGCTCCTCTTGCTCATGGACAGACTGAACTATTGATTCTCTCAATGTTACTAGACGGTTTAAAGATTCTGTGATTTTGATGGAAATATCTCTACTTCGTGCATCATTGATTATTTTTCAGCCTTAAACATTTCTGAGTAAGATTTGATTATTTTTAATTCAAACACTTCCACTAAATATGTAGTTGTTGCGGTAATTGAATTATGCTTAAATGTATTGTATCTGTAAGAGGCGAAACCAAAGTTTTGTTTTGATTATTCATTATTTTTATAGAGAACCTTTACGGAATAGTTTGTATTCATTGTGCTATGATTTGTTGTCTCAAGTGTTACATACTTATGTGACCGTGTGTGTGTGTGTATGTGAAGGGTCAATGAGACTGATATGACCCGCTGACCGTTGGTGTTATGTTGTGGTCAGCATTCAGTCTTGAGGTTTCAATCCAGACCACTTTGTGAGATGATTTGCTGTGGAGACCAACAAAAGGAACCGCTACTGTGCATAGAATGACCGAGTAATGTGCATAGACAATAGGTACGATTTCGCACACACAATAAGTGCAATAGTGCACACACAGTAGGTGAACTTTGATTGATTTATTGTTGGTGAGTTGAAGAACTGCGTGCTTAGGTTTTGTTGAGAGACATTGTAGATCATGTTGAAACACAAAGATGAATTATAGCACATGTAAAGTAAATACATGTACATTAAAAAAAAATCAACTGATATTTATTTATGAATTAATTAATTTAAAAAAAAAATATGGCTAGTAATTGCCAATCAGCGGTGTGTTGTATCATCATCAAATCCACTAGATACGACCACATTCCAGGTAACACCATCATTAACAGCACCAGTTGCAACGGCATCATCATCATCAACAGTACCAACATCAGCGACACCGGTTACAACTGCATCTTCAACAGGACCGTTTACAATAACATTATCAACAATACCAACAGCAGTAACACCGGGCACAACTACTTAATCAGCAACACCAGGTACAACAATATCAGCATCGTCAACATCGAAATCTACACAATTCACACACGTTGTAAAGGCGGAAAATCTAAAATAGCAATAGCAAGCATCTAGTAAATTTTTTAAAGTTAAAACCATTAATTGTCTACCCCTCACCCTGTCCCCCACCACCACCACCCACTCACCCCCTTCCCCACTGTCAACATAATGTATAGTTACAGTACGAGTGTATAATGTCACAACACACATGTAAAACAATAATAATGTTACAGTACAAATGTTTACAAACAAAAATCTTTCTGTTAGTTTGTTTTTTTTTTTTGTCTTCCACGCTAATGTTTTGTTTATTCTATTTAAATACTGCAACAATGAGGTCAAAGACAGCTGAGCTTGGTGTTAAGCGTTGTGACCTATATTACCCCCCTCCCCCTTCCAGTCTCTGGATGTGGATGTCTTTTCAAGTGGTAGTTTCATGTTATGTTCTTTTAACGTTTTGTATCAAACCACGTGAAGACGTCTATATATTTATTTATCTGTCCAGTTCAAATATCTTGTGATACGATGTCGTTGCACATCTCTGCCCTCCCCTCCTCCCCCTTCGTCCTGGATATAACATCTGTTTATCTTTAAGTACTTCCTAAATGTGTAACAAACATCCCGCTTCACTGTGTACAAGGTAAACAGCTTTTTTTTTTAAGTTTTAACTAAACTTCCAAGACGCTTGCTGCTTCAGTCACTCAGTTTTCAATGAGTAAATTATAATTATTATTATTTTTTTTGGTTGGAAAATGTGGTATCTTGGATTAGGTAAAAAAATTACAATAAAATAAGGAACTGTTCTTAACTGTTGGATTATGTAATGTTTCCGCTGTACACACACGCGGTGCTTGTTCTGACGGATGATTTCTATTGCTCTCGATGAACTCTTGGAGGATACTCGTGAGTGAACAAGTAAATCAGTAAATCATACTAATATATGGTCACACTGTTATATGACCATACTGTTAAATGACCACACTGCTATAAGACCACACTGCTATATGACCACACTGAAATATGACCACACTGTTAAATGACCACACTGCTATATGACCACACTGTTAAATGACCAGACTGTTAAATGACCACACTGCTATATGACCACACTGTTAAATGACCACACTGCTATATGACCACACTGTTAAATGACCACACTGCTATATGACCACACTGATATATGACCACACTGATATATGACCACACTGCTATATGACCACACTACTAATAGTTAACTCCTTGTCCAGTATCCAACGAAATATTCCAGAATTATCATTATCCTACCTTTTTTTACCTCCCCCCCCCCACACACACACTTCATCCAGTGTGCTGAAAACTGAAAACAAAATCATAAATTCATAATATAAATAAAATACATTAAATTAATATGTGAAAACAAATTATGTCTAAATAAATCCAAGTTAACAGTTCGCCTATTTGAATTATTATAGTGAAATAATGTCACAAATACCGTTAATAACTTTTAATTCATTCATTATTCTGTAATACAACTTAACAATATAGACACTAAGACAGGAGCGTTAGTGATGGGTCATGTATTTTGGGAAAACCCCAGGAAAATACCATGATATATATATGATGTCTTAGGCACACATAGATTTTTGGGCTGCTAGTAGCGAAAGATTTGGTAGGAAATTTTACTTTAAGGGGCATTTAGGCAGTAGGCGCCCTATGCAGTTGCCTAGTTTGACTAACTGTAAGGTGACACGCAAGGTAGTTCCCCCCCCCACCCCCAAATACACACAGGGGAAGACCCCCCGAGAAGTGCATCATTTATTATTTGAATCGATTTATCTTATGGGCTATCGAAATATTCCATGAACAAAAGCCGTTATTCAATATACAAATACATTATTACATAACAAAGCCGTTATTCAATATACAAAGCAGTTTTTTCAACATTTTGCTAAAAGAAATGTTTTCTATATCATTACTACTGGTTCAACAAAATGTAACTGACGTGTAAAATATCTAGGTCAAGTAAGAGGAAGTAACCAGAAAGTGAAGTAATGTGTTTAGTTAATTAGAGATAAATTAGACACATGACGTCCCTGGTGTTCAGTCATTGTACAGTTTGTGTTTCTTGAACGTGGTTTTTCATCACTCAAAAACTCCGAGAGCCTGAACATTTTGATAACATTCTAAACAAAGTTTAAATGTGATAGAAATAATTTCATAAATAAGATTTTAAAAAAAAATATAGTTAAAAACAATCTATTTTATGTTATATATAAAAATAATAGTGAAGCTAATTAAAATCTTATTTAAACAGTTTTTTTTTAAGTCCTTGACTTTGACCAGTGTTAGCATCCTGCCCTTTGTTAATGTTGTTTATTCTCTGTGCAATATCTAACATTAATCAATGGTACGGTTGCCATAGTAACAAAAAAAGCAACAACAGCTTACTTACCTATGCTTTATGATATGACCTTTGACCCAATAATAATAATAACTGACTTTAAAAAAAAGAATAACTTTCTCCATTCACGTAATTAGAAAGAGAGGTAGTGAGAGAGAGAGAGAGAGAGAGAGAGAGAGAGAGAGAGAGAGAGAGAGAGAGAGAGAAAGAGATATGCGGGGAGGAGAGAGTTTGTCCTTGACATTATACCATGATGGTTTGATCGCCAACAGTCGCTCTATTTGTATACGTAGATATATGTTCGGTCATTCAATGCGACTTTTCGCCCATTGAGCTTCTTTTAAAAGTAATGTCGCAAGAAGAACAGAATGAAAAGTGTCTGAATGTGTGAGGAAGGGGGGGGGGGACTGGTGGTCGTGCGATAAAGCGCTCGACTGTCGAACTTAGGGGGCCTGGTTCGATCTCCAAGGGGAAATGTTCCAGTTATGGTGACAGTTCCCCTCCATGGTGCATGACCTTGCACTGTCGGCTATGGTGGGAATAAAAGAACGGCACTATAAGATATTTCATCCCTTCAGGGACTAGTATTTAAAAAGGGGGAGTAGGGGGAAGGGGGAGGGGGTGACTTGTAAGCATTGTCTTTTCTTTTCCGTCTATCCCGGAGAGTAACGTCATCTACCTATGTCTCCTGTGGTGGCTCCATTGCCATTGCACCATCGGGCCATGGTGGGTACGTAAAAAGGGTCCTACTGCAATAAAATGCCCCATGAGTAGTTGATAGGATCCAAGCCGATAGGTGTCTCACCCTTATAGAAACGATGAATAATTTTGTGTTACGTTTATTGTTTACTGTATGTACCCTTCCCACCTGTCACAGGTGTAACAGAACTTGCGCAATTGTGTTTTGTTACTGTCAGAAAACTGTGCCAAGTTTATGTTTGTTTTGTTATGATAATATCTTAGATTACACATTCTCTCTTCCTCTCTCTCTCTCTCTCTCACACACACACATACAACATACAGACTAACCATAAACCTTATACACACTACATACTACACACACACACACACTATCTCTGACACACACACACACACACACACACACTATCTCACATACAAACACTAGGTACAAACCTTCACACACACACTCTCCCATACAAACACTAGGTACAAACACGCACCCTCTCACATACAAACACCAGGCTCAAAACAACGCACACACACACACACACACACACACACACACACTGTAGGCAGTTCAAATTTTATCCTGACAAAAAAAATAGTTCAATATAATGTCAACAAAATTGTTTACTGTTTTGTTTATATTACTTTCATGTTTTCCCCTTCTTAAACAACTTTATTTTAGTTTATTGTTAGCTGGAAAAACATATATATTTTTTTCTGTTTTCCGGAACATAAACACCTACAAGTGGTTGTAAAATTGACTGCTGTCACGTTAATGAGATATGATTATGGGTGTGGCGTGAGTGTTCGTAATTGTGGATGAGGCATGTTTTATTGTATGGATGAATCCATAAAAATAAAAAAAAAAAAAAAAAAAATAAAAATTGCTCTCAGTGGCTTTTGTTAATGTCTTTGTCTTGTCCCAGGTATTCCACTGCTAGAGAAACATCTTCATTGATGGGGGAGGGGGGGGGGAATAAAATAACAGCCAATAAAAATGTCAAGTTGAGTACAGACAGAAATTAACAGCGTCTGTGCAAGTGTGCTCTGTGACAAAAGACTGTAGTGGGGGAAAACGGAAATTGAGAGGAGAAAAATAAATATTCAGCAAGGGGAAGTAAGACAGTTGCCACACCACTTTCAAAACCTCCCAATGGTGAGTGGATTGTTCGGAATTTGAAGTTTTGTTATTCCTTGTCTGTGTTTTACAACTTTGTCTATAAATGAGACCGAAATGTATTTCCGCTGTTTGTTTTTTATTATTTTTAATTTTTTTTTTTAAAAGACAACTGTATTCTTTGACGATGCCTTCCACCAACCAAATATGGTGACGTACTATGCATGTATTGACTTGTACCCAAAATGATCTGTCTGTACAACAAATGTGCATGGGGTTGACCGCATCAGGCCGACAGGCCCTGGGATGGGAGGCGTGTCCGGGCTCGTAATTCGCTATTCAGTTACTTAACAATAGGTGGATAATTGTGGTCAGATGAGCCCCCAAGTGGTGAACATTGTATGAGGGCCCCAAGAGGTGAAGATTATTAAGGGGGCCCAAGTGGTGAAAATTGTAAGGGGGCCCCAAGAGGTGAAGATTGTAAGAGGAGCTCAACAGGTGAAAATTGTAAGGGGGCTCCAAGTGGGGAAGATTGTTAAGGGCCCCAAGTGGTGAAAATTGAAGGAGGGGCTCAATTGGTGAAAAATGTAAGGGGGCTCCAAATGGTAAAGATATAAGGTGAATATTTTTTTCCTTTTACATTTCGCGTGCCTACTGCGTGTCCTCTTTGTCGGATTGTCAACAGTTCCCCTAAGAACGAAGTCACCAACACACATCCACACACACGCACACACACACACATACAACTCCATAGAAATGAGGAAAGATTTCACTCTAATTAATTATTGGTGTCACACTGAGTTAGTTTCGGACATCCTGATTGTTTTATTTTTAAACCAAGAAAGTTTCGAGGAAAACAAAACCAACCAATCAAATTAGAGCACGCTGTAATTAAACACTCACGGAATGTCCAGAATTTTCCCTTGTGTTTATGTAATAGCAGTATCTTTTGTTGATTTTTTGAATTTCCTTATTATAAACAGCCATGGTCAATTGACTGACAAGTATGGAAGTGGTCGTCAGTTATCCGGTGGTCAACCTGTGGTCAGCAACGATTAATCGTCTGGAGAAAATGTTTCTGGTCTAGGGCTACTTCATGATGAAGTGAAAAAGATTATTGATTTTGAGCCTTTGTGATTATTTCTATATAATATATACACTACCTTTTACTGCCCATTACTTAAAAGTCAGGTACCATGTAAAGCTGTGTGGGCTTGGTGGACTTTCACAAGGGTTTGAACAAATCCCTTCGGTCAACAGTCCGCTCCGTGCACAACAGTGTTGTTATAAAGATGTATATGTCATAGTGACATCAGTCTAACAGAACATATTTACTGAGCTTGTACTATTGTGTCAAGACAATGTCCGGTCATTGCTCTGATTACTGAACTTGTCATTTTTTTTTCTCAAGAAAATTTTATTCATTCTTTCACCGCCCCCCCCCCCCCTCTTAATGGTTATTGCTCTGGAAGTTCAAATTAAATTCTCAGCATCTGTAACTTTATGGAACGAATCCAATCCATATTCATCCATTATTTTATTTTTCAAAACATGGCAATGGCGAGTTTTGGTTTAACAAACAGTTATTTTTTTTTGTTCACTTTTTTTTTTGTTTGTGTTAAAAATTTGATCTTTTAAATTTAAATAAATTATTCCCCAGCGGCCCCCTTCATTCATTATCATTGTCAAGCGTCTCCGTTAAAATGTAGGGTCGGCAGCCAGTTCAAACAACGAGCATGTTTAATTCTGTTTACAGAACTTTAACGTCATTTGTCTGAATTCAATCCTGTTTACAGAACTTTAACGTCATTTGTCTGAATTCAATCCTGTTTACAGAACTTTAACGTCATGTGTCTGAATTCAATCCTGTTTACAGAACTTTAACGTCATTTGTCTGAATTCATGGGTAGCTTGAGGGGGAGGGGGGGAATGTGCTGTAAACTAAATTGTAATCACCTGAAGGCTACCTGAGGCCTGTATATATGTGTAGGACTTCATGTCCGTCATTGTATGCGTCACATATGAATGACACTTAACAGTACGTGCATGCACATGTGTTATATAAAATATCTTATTGGTCTGTGACACGAGAGGTTCAGTTGGTAAAGGTCAAGATCCACATGTGGCTCGCGTTACCAAAACATTGACCTACCCTCCTGTTCTATGGCATAGTTAATTTTCATTAATCACCATACAATAATTTTTAAAAAGTCTTTAACGGGAGAAACTGCCAAACTAAATCACGGACAAGATTTCATCAGGTGCTAAATTGGTCAGTTAATTAACGAACAACATTCTAGGTCAGAAACCCTATCATCTTAAAACATAATAATAATAATAAAAACACTAGACAAACAGAATTCCGTCCTCTTCAAACTTATTGATAATTTCCATCTTCCCTTCCTTTTTTTTTTTGGTCCCTCGTCTTTCAATCATTCCAATTAACTCTGTTAGCTCTGACGTCATACCGGAAGCACTTCCCAGAGAAAGACGTTATTGTACATCACGCTAGAAAAATCTGGGTTTTTTTTTTATTTCTCTCTTCATTTTTTCCTTTCTGTGTTATCCTGTGTCATCAAAATAAAAATAACCCTAATTAAAATTTTTATCTCGATCAAACAGGTAAACATTTTAATAATGTAATTATAAATTTCTGGCTCCTGTTTTAATTAGAACTTTTTTTTTAAAATTAATTATTATTATTATTATTGATTCTAACCTCGTTTTTTTTTTTGTTTAATACGATAACCAATAACTGGGTCAGCAGAGATGGTCCGTACACGAGAGCAGGAAATTAAAATACAGACCGAACAAGGGAGACAAATCTTGAACGCAAGTGTGACGGTGGTACTTTGTGATTCCGTGGTATTTTTTTTTTTACTTCGTGTCTGTCTTTATTTATTTTGTATACAGGTATTAGAACATGCCACCATATCAGACAAAATAAAGACTGTTATTAAGCTTAGCGTTTCGTAAGGCCGTGTCAGAGTCTGCCCAAAGCCGGATTATGCTAAAGCTTTAATCGGGTGGCCGAGTGGTGTAGACACTCGACTGTCGACCTGAGAGTCCTAGGTTCGATCCTCGGTGAGAACCTTGGGGAATTTTTCCAGGTGAAATGTGTTTCAAAGTCGTCCCACAAGTCCACCCCAGCTTTAAATGGGTACCTGACTTTATGTTGGGGAAGGAAAGGCGGTTGGGCGTTGTGCTAACCACACAATCCCTTTATATGCCGAGGTTATAGAAACAGATGAATTCTACACTTCATTTGCCCCGATGGGCCCATTAGGGCTAAGGGAACTTTACTTACTTTTTTTTTTAATAAATAATGTTCTGTCCAAACTTACCGAATAAAACATTCTTTCCTATAACTTCATATCTCATTTATTAAACACACTTTACAGGGGGGAAAATGCGATCAAGTTTTCCAAAATGTCAATGACCTTTTAACTTTACTGTAGACCCAAATGACCTCATAACTGAATAAAAGACGTCTTAGCCTTCATAAATCAATGGTGGCTGACTTCATTTAATCAAAATATAGAGTCAAGCTAAATATTCATGTTTCCTCAATATCTCTCTATGCATTAAAGGATACATTATTCTTCCTTCGAAATAAATTATTGTTTTGTTATTGCATTATCTTACATTTGTATTGCAAAAATAAAACTGTCCGAATTATGCCCCTTTATATTCATTTCCAAACATCGTCTGCTAGATCTTGGCAGGAACCGTAACGATGAGCAAATATTGACCAGCATTAATCTCCCTTGAACTTATTGCGTATTACCTTTCATCTGAAGTATAATGGAATCAAAACATTTCATTAAGTGTCTGGCAACAGTCCTTTCAAGTCCACCACTTGAACGAAAAGTTCATATTCAAAGTCTGGGATAAGTTTTGGCTCGTTCATTTGATATGAACGTATGTGAGTGGGGGTGGGGGGGGGGGGGAAAGGGTGGAAAATATAAAACAGAATATTCAATACTGTTCATTAAATTTCTGTGCACAGACATAAAAAACAACATTATTCAAAGTGAGGTGATTGTTTGTTTAGGCAAGATGATGGTGGTGGTGATGATGATGATGGGTGTGGTGGTGTCGGGGTAGGGGTGAGGGAGAGGGAAATGAAAATAAATGTCATTTTATTTATTTAGGTTTTGTTGATCTAATTCTGAAATATTTTCCTTATGATTCATCCTTCATTTATTTTTCATCTAAAATTTATAAATTACTGTGCGTGGTTGCAGCGCCACGAAAAGATTCACAATAACGAAGTCTGCTTAGAGATTCCCAGTAACGAAGTCTGCTTAGAGACTCGAAAATAACGATGTCTGCTTAGAGACTCAAATTAATGAAGTCTGCTTAGTGACTCAAATTAATGAAGTCTGCTTAGAGATTCATAATAACGTAGTCTGCTTAGAGACTCAAAATAACGAAGTCTGCTTAGATATTCACAATAACTAAGTCTGCTTAGAGATTTTCAAACACTGAACCACAAAAGTTCACTCTCACAAATTCTTTAAAAAAGTGTATATAAATTGGATATTATTTCGATATTGCATATTTGAAAGATATGAATTCGATCAGAATGCATCATGGTTGGGTTGAAATAATGGTCTAGGCTTACTTACATCTCATTAGCGTATACTGAGGTATAAATGTGATGACATCATCATACCCTTAATCGATGTGGTCATTGGGGTAACGAATGGACACACCAACAGACAGATTTCTCCATAATTGCATATCCTGCGCGGCTGTCTTAAATTCATTCACTATAACTACATTTCATTTTCATAACATTTTGATGAATGTCAGCGACTGTTTAAAAAAAAGCGATTGTGTCTTTTAATTAAATATTTCTACTCTAATCTTTATTAAATCATTTCTATAAAGCCTCTTCTATATTCCTGCCCATGCGAGCAGCTGTGTTGTTCCTGGATAAATTACCTTGGCTCGGGCTTTCATACAATGACTGAATTACTGCGGCATACACTTCGATTTTCTCGGGATTCGAACCTTTGACCAACGTATTCTGTTCACATTCACAGCCATATCACTACCACACCACTGACATGCACTAAGGGGGGGGGGGGAGAAACGCTAGTTGTATGAAGAGTTAAGTGCTCTTGCCACTGCCCACGAGTTATACTGATGAAGACATGTAATTTCAAAGCGAAGAGGTTGAGATCATATGATTTCACTATGATCAGTGAAGCGAGAATAACATTTTCTTCATCTCTTATCATAGGAAATCAATAAGATTTGGTCATCAACTCTATAACTAAAGTTATCTGTTCTTTCAACTCTCGAAATTGTGTGTGAGAAGTCCCTGTAAGGATGAGATGAAATCTCTTAGATCCTATAAACCACTAGTGGGACGGTCTTTTATGGTGCCTTTCTTTCATCCCCCACCATAGCCGGTAGTGCAATGACCATGGAGGCACCACGGGAGACATAGTGGGGACTTAAGCCAAGACCTGAAAAAATTTTCCTTGGTCCGCACCGGAGATCGAACCAGGTACCTTCAAGTCGTCAGTCGAGCGCGTTACCACAGGGCCGTCCCCTCAAAATTGTAGCCCTGTTCATTTTGAAGCTGATCTTTACGTTTACACGAGCCATCAAGATCAAAATTTTAACTACATTCTGGGGAATCGCTCAAAATTTTAAAAAATAAAAAATAAAAAAAAATTCAAAATAATTATTAGAGTTTTCAACCCATTTTTTTTTTTGAAATTATGATTTTTTTTAATATTTGTTTTTTATGCTTTTTTTTTTTATTATTTAACATTTTGCAAGGTCTTTGTGACCCAGGAAAGGCTAGCCAGACATTAAATTACCCCAGATAAGGGTGGAGGCACGAAAATGTCCCTGGGAATATGTCATAACTGTCAGGTCCAATGGCACAACATTAGTTGGTTGGTTCCTGTGTGCAGCTTGCAGCAATTCAATTCATCCGGAGTCGACATGATCAAATTGAGGGGTATATTCATTTCAGACCCTCATATTCCCTCCCCTAGTCAAAGCTACTCTCCCTTCCACTTCCCCCACGCCTCCCCTCCTAGCCATAGCTTCTCCCCACCCCTTCCCCAACACTTGCATATGATACACCTTATAGAAAGGATTTTTTTTTTAAATTACACAAATATTTAGGTTCGGTACTCCATCTCTCTATTACTTTCTCTCCATCTCTCTATTACTTTCTCTCCATCTCTCCATTTCTTTCTCTCCTTCTTTCTGTTTCTTTCTCTCCATCTTTCTATTTCTTTCTCTCCATCTCTCTCATTTTTTCTCTTCTTCTTTCTGTTCCTTTCTCTCCATCTCTCCGTTTCATTCTCCCCTCTCTGTTTCTGTTCTCTCACTGTCTCGGTATAAACACGGCGTTTACTAGATTTCAAAACTCTTACAATGCACTGCTACAGTGCCTCTTTGCCCAAGGTTCAACCCAACGAGGTGCCATTTTAGCTGGAAGTTTCAATCGAGACCTGTTTTACTCGGTACCTTCCGAACTCATGCTTTCTTACACACACACACCCCTCTCTCTATATCTCTCTCTCTCACACACACACACACACTCACACATACTTTCTGAAATAGTCTATCACGAAGAGACTTTCTTGGTCACTACCTCGCTACGGCTCTCACATTTGTACACACAGGGGCGTATCTAGGGAGTGGTGGTGGTGGAGGAGGCGGTCTGCCCCGAGTGGCACTTATTTTATCGTTAGCAAAAGGGCGACTTTTTTTTTTTACAAACCACTTTATGTTCACCCCGGGCGGCACCAACACTAGTTATGACGCTGTTTACCCATGCTATTTCTGTTTTAAACAATTTACTTTAACTCTCACAGTCACATTTACTTCACAAACACTCTCCCTCACTCACGCACAAACAATTCACTCCCTCCCTCAAACATACACAATTTCTCTTACTCTCTCTCACACACACAATTTACTCACTCCCTCACACACACACAATTTACTCACTCCCCCATACACACACACAATTTACTCACTCCCTCACACACACACAATTTACTCACTCCCTCACACACACACACAATTTACTCCCTCCCTCACACACACACAATTTACTCCCTCCCTCACACACACACACACAATTTACTCACTCCCTCACACACACACAAAGTACTCACTCTCTTACACACACACAATTTACTCACTCCCTCACACACACACACACAATTTACTCACTCCCTCACACACACACACACAATTTACTCCCTCCCTCACACACACACAATTTACTCCCTCCCTCACACACACACACACAATTTACTCACTCCCTCACACACACACAAAGTACTCACTCTCTTACACACACAATTTACTCACTCCCTCACACACACACACACAATTTACTCACTCTCTTACACACACACAATTTACTCACTCTCTCACACACACAATTTCTCTTACTCGCACACACACACACACAATTTACTCCCTCCCTCACAAACGCACAAACAATTTCTCCGATTCACTCTCGATTTCTCCTCCCCGCCTCACTTTTTCCCCCTTTAACCACGTGTCGTCGTACTCTCAAAGAAAACTGGCCCTAAATTTTCATTTTTTATGATTCATTTCCTCTGATGCCATTTCCATGTTTCCTTTGTCTCTCTACCGCCCCCCCTTACCCCCTCCCCTTGCGAATTTCCCCTTTTTTTTCTTTTCTTCAGGTATTGTTCTCGCCGCAGTTCATTTTATAATCTATCCTGAATCAAATGAAATACATTTTCCGCCATCAACCTTCCCGCCCTGAAAGCAATGGGCGGACCTCTTATTTCCGGTATTTAAATCACGCCTTGCGCGTGCTCAGCGCCTGCTTGGATAGTAGCCCGGATCTGTGGCCTTGACCATTTAAAGGAAAGTTCGTTTCCTTTGACTCTTAGGTGTATTGACGAGACCTCAACTTAGGGTCAAATTAACAATTTATGTTGTGTTTTGTTTGAATCAGATTTTGGTTAACAGGAAAGTAACGATATTATCACGCTTGGCTGAATCTAATAAGACAATAAAACTATTTCATTGGTCAAAGCTCGAACGTTCATTGGTTGAAGTGTTGCCAGAAAGGTCTGGAATCGGATTCGCGCAAGGCCTGAAAAACAACAGTAGCTCAAAGAAGCATTTATATATTAGGGTGATTAAAACTATGCGTACAAACCATTTACCATCTTTTGGCGTTAATAATGTAATTTTCACTTTGAACCAAATAGTCTTTAAATGTAGCGAATTTAGAGAAGTGGCACAATCTGGCAACATTTATTTCTTTTAGAAGCTGATCTTTTTTGCTATATTCCAGAATACAACTAGGAGAATGAGTTGGATTCGTATAGTAAGGTGTTTATTCTGCATTGTAATTTATATTACAATGTGTTGGTCACTAACAGCAGCCGTACTCAGGTCAATAGCTATTACAAATATGCAAATTAGGTAACGCTTAGCCCTTCCCCTATCGTTCCCTGCCTGATGGCCCATTTTCAGTCAAACGGCATATTAAAACAGATCGTCTGTGGGCTCCAACAGATTTGTTTGCTTAATGCCATGACGTATTTCAAAGTTTCTGACTGAGGCTTCCAAAAACGTAAGAATGTCTCTCGTCATATCTATACAACATACAACGGCAGCTACCACCGTATTCACAAATAGGTCTACCATCATATTCACAAGTGGGTCTACCATCGTATTTCCAACTGGGTCTACCAACATACTCACAAGTGGGTCTACCATCATATTCACAACTGGGTCTACCATCATATTCACAACTGGGTCTACCATCATATTCACAACTGGGTCTACCATCATACTCACAACTGGGCTTACCATTGTATTCACACGCTCACCTCAATAGAATTCTCTTCTTGACTTTATTTTCATACCTTATTTATGTATAATAATTCATTAGCAGACTTTATTAGCCCACTTTATGGGCTGCATTTATTACATTATTAGCCTAATTTATGGGTTGGATTTATTAGCAGACTTGATTACTTTATTACCTTTATTAATTAAAACTCCTGAAAAAAACCGTAGGCGCGGGTTAGTCATTATCGTGTGCACGGTACAAGAATCGTTAAAGGGTGAGTACGGTATTTTAATCAGTGGGTGCACAACCTGAGGCCATAATAGAGGTATTAGACGGTCGTGGGAAAAAAAAACAACGTATTTTATAGTTCTCCATAAAATATATTGATTTGGCGGCCGAGGTAATTTGAATATAAGGGCAGCCCCGTAGCGTGAAAATTCTACAGCAGGGGCCAGGCATTCTACAGCAGGGGCCAGGCAATAGCAGGGGGGCCAGGTAATACATTTTACTAAGTAGAACAAATAAGCAGAGGGGGGCCAGACAAAATGCAGTGGGGAGCGGCCCTCCTGCCGCTACGGACCTGTATAAGGGTCAGAGCAGACGTGATGGTGGTAAAGATTGTGCGTCTGTGTTTTAGTTAAATGCATAAACAGAAATACAGATAAAATACATCTAGGGAACTGCATTTCGCTGAATGTGAAATTCTGAAACCGAACTGTTCTTTTATTCGACACAATCATAGATCAATCTGACTTCTCCCACCCCCTCCCTCCCCCAACTCCCGCCTACGTCAAGCAAAAATGATTGCTTTTTTTTTTCATCCTCCATTGGATTTCGAACCCATCAATATGACCCACGAGATAACTTCTGATGCAGTTCGATAACTAACGAGGATCCTATCACCTCCATCAGAGTAACTTGTCTTGCAACCCCTTTCCCCCTTCCCCCCCCCCACCCTCTCACCCCTCAGGGTGAAAGGTTTTGTTTATGTCGGGTAAGAGGGGTGGGGGAGTCAGTAGCTGTCATTCGGACTGAATGATTTGTTGCTGCTTGTCTCCGACCCCCCCCCCTTTTTTTTTTGTTTACACTTAGCGAGGTCACGGCTTTGCCCCCCCCCCCCTCCCCCGGCTCATCAGGCTAAGTGAAACCATTCGACTGGCTCTCGCTAAGTCACGTGATTATTCTTAGCAGACGTCGGAAGTGTCGTGTTCCGTCACCGAAATCTGGGATGAAAGGATGGGTAGCCGAGGGGGGGGGGGGGAAGAATTCTCTGTATCCATAGAACCTCCAATCATTTACCATTCTTGACCCACGATGAAAACTGTTCGGCACTGGAGCCACCGACTAATACAAACAAATGATTGTAAAATAGTGGAAAGAAATACGAGAATGTTTCAGTATGTACATCAGGGGTGTGCAAACAACATTTATAACCGTGGGCCACAATAGGTTCTTAAATTTGAAAATCATGGGGACTGGACCAAAAAAAAAACAACACATGCATTAAATTCACAGAAAAATTTTAAGTTGCGGCCCGGGTCAAACTGTTCAAGGACCTTACTTGACCCGTGGGTAAAAGTTTTCTATATCTTATCTAAATTTTTCATAAAATTATATTAAAATGTATTAGAGTGGTTCTTATGTTACGGTCATTTGACAAAAATCAGTTGTACTTGTAAATAGGCGCTCATTTATTCTCGACAAAGTGGTAGTTTATACAATGCCCGCGAGCCACATTAAATAAGTTCAGTTAGCTACCATTCGTTTTTCACCCTCACTTTGAGAGCCCCTGAGTGCATGGGCGTCGCTAGGAATTTTTCCAGAAGGGGGGTCAAAAATTTTCGGGGGGGGGGGGCAAATAACAACTTTATGACATTTTTGAATACGCCCATGCCTGTGTGTTAGGTCTTCTCTAATAATGAAATTTATTGTTGTCTAGCCACAGATGTATAATACATACCTAAAAATAATACAGTGGGGGAGTTTTTTAATTCATGTCGCCAACCCAGATCCTCAAAGACAATGAAAGGTAATCTGTAGCATGTTAACAACTGTTATGTGTTTCCTCATATGAAAAATGAAGCGCGAATAATATCAACTTTATGAATAGTGACCTTAGAGTGTTTAACTGTAATTAAAGTGTTTAGCCTACACAAGTTCTCTACTTTAACAAAAAGGGTGTGTTTTTTTTTTGAAGTGTCGTGAAGTGAAATCAATTTTTAACTGACCTTCTTTCAAAGACAGGCAGAAAAAAAAATTGCACAGGGGAAGATGGGGGCAGAAATGATAGATCAAGAGAGACAAAGAGAAAGAGAGAGAGAGAGAGGGTGGAGGGTGGTATAGAAGAGACCAAGATACAGAGAAAGAGTGAGAAGATGGGCGGAAAAGAAATTTGAAAATCTCTTGAAATGACGTTTTCCATAAATAAGAACGCCAACTGACTCCAGCTGTTGGGCTGCAGCATTACATCACTGCTACGTGCGAGAGAAAACGGCCTGTCAGTTTTCATTTGTTTGGTAAAACAATATTATCTTTAGACAAAGGAAAGCTTTCTTCTCCAACGAGAGACCGTGTAATTACCTTCTTCACTTTATAAACGCTCAGTGATTAATTTATTTTGTTTTATGTCCTGATGTTTTAAAATCTAATTTCTCACAGACGTTTAGCTTAGTAAAAGTTTTGCCAGAGTGAAATAAGAGATTTAAAAAAAAAGAGAAATAAGCGATAATTTTTGAATGAAAGAGAAACGGTTCCGATGGTTGATAGTTCCGTTGAAAAATGAGATAGAAGCAGAAGCCAATTTAAGGACGGGTGCAACTGGCCCACGCTCATAAAAAGTTCACTTAGCCCTAACGGGCCATCGGGGCCGATGAAGTGTAGAATTCATCTGTTTCTATAACCTCGGCACATGAAGGGATTGTGTGGTTAGCACAACGCTCAGCCGCCTTTACTTCCCCAACTTAAGTCAGGTACCCATTTAAAGCTGGGTGGACTTGTGGGACGACTTTGTACCGATTTTCACCTGGAAAAATTCCATGGGCCCCACCGAGGATCGAACACAGCACTCTCAGGTCGACAGTTGAGTATCTACACCACTCGGCCATCCGTCCCGCGACCCGCGCTCATGCCCCCCCCCAATTATTTAGAGGTCCCACAGAGCCCAATTTGAAACCCTTTGATGTCTTTTTCTAAAAGGCATAATATATTCTTCTGCGTCCTGGGCCTCAACTGACTGACCTATACGTCCGCTCCTGGATAGGAAGAACATCTTAAGGTGAGTCTTGATTTTGAGACGATGTTTGCCTGTCATCGTACCCATGAACGTATTCCTAGAAGAGAGTTAAAGTGTCAGGCATCACCGTTACATCTTGGGGGAGAATCAAGGTCACTAGAAGAGCCCCACCCACCCACCCCCATTCATATCACCCTTCCCCCACCCACCCACCCCCATTAATATTACCCTTCCCTACCCACCCCATTCATATTACCCTTCCCCTACCCACCCCATTCATATTACCCTTCCCCCACCCACCCGCATGCGCAAAATAAAATAATTTAGTCATTAGTCTCATTAAAAAAAGGCGTAACATTGTGATTTCGCAGGGCCCCCCTCAGACTATGGGCCCCCCAGGGTTCTTGTTTATTTCGTCTGTCTCTAAATCCGCCTCTGGATACTTGAAAAAACAATACATTTGAATTTCTATTGATCAATGAAATAATAAAAGTAAAAAAAAAAAAATATTGATGTAAGACGTGATGTTCAATAATCAATTCTTTTAGTTATTGACAAAGTAATAGGTTAACTCGCAAGAAGTGGGTCAGACGCGCAGGGGGGGGGGTCAGACGTGTGAGCAGGTGGTCAGACGTGTGAGCAGGGGGGTCAGACGTTTGAGCAAGGGATCAGATGTGTAAGCAGGGGGGTCAGACGTGTAAGCAGGGGGTCAGACGTGTAAGCAGGGGGTCAGACGTGTGAGCAGGTTTCGTTAATTTGTTGTTGGTTAAAAGGTTTACTGGATGGAGGAGTTGAATGTTGGTTCTGCATATAGCATGAAATAACTTTAAAAGTACCTTGCATAGTGTGTGCGTGCGTGTGTGCTTCGGCGTTTAGCTAGATTTTTAGGATATCTATCTATCTATCTATCTATCTATCTATCTATCTATCTATCTATCTATCTATCTACAAACCTGTCTACCTATCTATATATCTATAACCATTTACCGATCCATCTATCTATCGAAATATCTTTGTTGACAGTCTATCGATATAATTCTATCAGCAATAGTCTATCAAGGCTGTTAATTGAAAATACGTTAGTCTGTAAATATCGTTGAAAACATCTATTGAAATCAGCATTTAAGCCGTCACCCTCACCTCCCCTCCCCTCCTACCAGTAACACAAAATGTGGTGAAGCTGCCTCTTTATTTTTTTTCTACCTCATACAAAGCCTGGTTAACGTCTGACCAGCAGACGTCATTTAACCTCCAACAGACTCCCTTTCCTTAATGGGTGCAGCGCCTACCTGTTCGCTGGCACCCGCTCCTGCTAATTGAGCTGTTTAATTATAATGGCACCATTCGGGTTCTATCACTCGCGGCGTGCATGCTCACTTTGACAAGTTAAAAAAAAAAAAATCGAAATAGGCAAAAAAGTGAGAAAGTTTACTGCTTGATAAAACTCTGCACAGATTATCACGCAGACAATACGGCCTGTTCCAACAGTACAACGCAACTTGCTGGGCTAAAATGTTGCTATTTTTTAAACGCGTTGTAAAAAAAATGTTAAACGACAGTACACAAAACACACAAAAAAAAAAAGAAAACAAATATCAAAAGTATAAGGGTAGATTCTGTTTAAATGCACATGAAAGGAAGAAACATTAAATACTGCAAGAAAAATAAGTTGGTTTTTGAATTCGGTCGAAATCGCTGCATCATTGAAGTCAAAGAGCCGATGATAAGTCTTTAATAGCACACAGTACAGTATAACCCACTCAACCCAGTCTGTGATGTGTTAGGATGTGAAACATCGTCTCTGGGTTTTTGAAGAAAAAAATAAATAAAACTAAGAGATAAAGGGATCAATTCAGATTTTCAGTAGCTTTTTTTTGATGTCAGATTTAGCACAAGGAGAATGTGTTTAAAAGGTTTTTCATTTTTCTTACTAAAAAATAACGATCAATTATATAAGTGTTAAAACTTATTAATTCATAATTTCTAAATGAATTTTATTTTTATTTTATTTTTTAATTTTGATTATTTAATAATATTAATATGGATGCAAGTTTTTTGTAAGTACACAAGTGTGCCGCGAGTTGAAAAAAGGTTGCGGAACACTGGTCTATTTATTCAGTAATTGTGAAAGGAAAACTTATTAACTGATTTATTCACACAATCTATATTTCATAATGCTTGAATTTTTCAATCATTAAGAAACTAGAAATGGTAGTGGAAAAAAAGGGGTTATTGCCTACTTTAACCATCGATGCATATATTTATAATCATGGGGCGCAAGGAGACCTACGTCGCTGGGGAGGGGGGCGTGACCCTGACCCTTTGTTTCGCAGGGAGTAAATGACATAAATGACATATGCCAAGTACAATAATGGCGTTATTTTGGCTTCGTTGATGATGTAAATGAAGATAACGATGTTTAGGATCACGTGTTGCTCTAACAGGGAAGTCTTGTAAGTAGGTCGAGTGCTGTTGATGTTGGACAATGACCTACTTAAACAGTGGCGTACCTAGGTGGGGGGAGGGGGAGGGGGGCCCTCCAAATTCGAAAGTACCACCGGTCCCTAGCTTGAGGGGGACCACCAAAAATATCTTTCACATAAAATATCAAGTACATTATCTCATGTCATAGTGTCGAATGTCAAAATGCAGGGGCCCCCAAAGAGGCCAAGCTACCCGGGCCCCGAAATCACTAGGTTCGGCACTGTACTTATATTGCAGTTCGCAAAAAAAAAATAAAAATTTCAGGTGTTGATGTGCATGAAGTAAAATCGGCCGGTGTGATTACAAGGGCGGCACCCTAAGGTAGCTACCTTAAAAGTCTTCTTCGCCCCTTCCCCCATCGCCCGCTCGGCGCCAGTAAGAAGAGATTATTTTAACTAAATTTTCACCTCCCACCTCCCCCCCCCCCGACATAGGAAACTCGTCCAAGGGCAAGCAAACTACTTCCTCAGCAGACAGAGCCCTCTTCACATAAATTCGCCTCTGGCGATGACGACAGCGCGATCGGCGATCAAGTGGACGACGTTTTATTTTAGTTGATGACCTCTGCTGGGGGTCAGACGATGATGTCAGGGTGGGGGGGGGGGGGGTCCTGTGCCAACACGGGAGATAACTGTAATTAACATACCATCAAGTCAGCAGTGAGGCAGAACACGGTCATTTCCCCTCTTACGAACGGATTTACACTGTTATATGATATCATTGACCTCAAACGTTACGGCAAAAAAAAATTACTTTATTGATATAGAGTGTACCTTTAACCCAGGCCATGGCCTACTTTCTCCTCGGTCCGTGAGAGCGATGACGTCGCAAAATTCGATGTCGCATTCTCTAACGCGGTAAAGAAAAAAAAAATTACCGAGTGACGTCAACGCGCGTGCGTAACACCGCTCTTCTGCTTGCCGATACTTCTGCTCTCCCCCATCCTCCCTTCCCATCTTTCTCCCGCCAGTCTCATTTTTTTATTTTTTCGATTCAGCCATGTTTTTCCCCCCTCCCTGTTCAACGCGAACGCAGCAGCGCAGTGAATACAACTCGCTTCTGCCAGTCGGCTAGACAAGGTACCTGTGGGGAATTATTCGCAGTGGAGGCAATTTCAATTTGGGCTGTTTCCCCCATCCACGAGCCGGTAGCCAGAAACGTGAGAAGGATTTTTAACATCAATTTATATGTTTGTCTTTTCTGATCGAGGACCAGTAAGTAAATCTACACTTTTAAAGACTCATAATTATTATGACCTAATTATACCATGGTACGACTTTTTTTTTAAAAAATGAAATGATGGTGGAACTTTGGGTATTTCTCTAAAATCTGTTTTGCATTATACAGGTGTAATTTTTTTTTTTAAATTGAAGTATATTTTCAATACACAATCCAAAGTAAAGCGATGTTGATAACAATAAGCAATGGTTCTCCCGTATCTTAAACGTACTAATCTAGTATATTCAGATGAACATTAGGGTGCAAGGTAATATTTCATATGTAGCATTGGTTTTAGTATAAGCGTTAATAAGTATAATAACTAAAATTAGTGTTAAAGAAATATTGATTTTTAACTGATTCCGATTTATTCCTGATATTTCCATAAACTTCAGATTCCTGTAGAGATACTTTTCTTAGAAATGTAAAAAAAAAACTTATTTAAACTTATTGGAAAAAAAAAAGATACGTTTGTAAGATACAAACCATATAGTTTTTTTTTTGTTCATACTTTATTTCTCATCTGTTTTTTTACCCCTCATCCTTGTTTAAATTTGTAAGTTGTCGGTGATTTGCAACTTTAAATGTTTGAACTATTATTAGTATATAAATTTAACATTATCTTACACTAAACACATGATAAATGTCTGCTATTGTATAATACGACCTACTCAATAACTGCTCATGGTTTAATGTCTAGTGGTAGTCATTTCAGCTCCCTCGCTATACATTTGTGTGCTGTATATTCAACACATCTGTGTGCTGTAAATTCAATATATTTGTGTGCTTGTAAATTCAACATATTTGTGTGCTGTATATTCAACACATTAGTGTGCTGTAAACTCAACACATTTGAGTGCTGCAAATTCAACACATCTGTGTGCTGTAAACTCAACACATTTGTGTGCTGTATATTCAACACATCTGTGTGCTGTAAACTCAACACATTTGTGTGCTGTATATTCAACACATTTGTGTGCTGTAAATTCAACACATTTGTGTGCTGTAAATTCAACACATTTGTGTGCTGTAAATTCAACACATGCTCTACAATAATCATTGAGCGCTGGGTCATTAAAATGCTAAAAACGTTTAGAAAAACTTTTAAGAGGTTTAAAGTTGGCAATTGATTTTTGGTTTCTCAGCCTCAACATTTTAAGACTTTCTGATCTAGACTCGGACCTGTAATCACTGAATCTATGTCATTGCTATACTGGTATAAGGTATACATATAGTCAGGTATAATGTATTTTTAGACCTGTATTAGGTATTTATAGACTGGTATAATATATAAATATATAGAGAGAGACCGGTATAAGATACATATAGGCTGGTAGTATTTATAGACATGTAAAATACATATATACACCGGTATAATGTATGTATATTCTAAGATGACCTACTTAGTAACACAGCAAGAGTACAGGTGATGAACCGAGAGCCCCTAAATCAATAAATTACAGTCGCAATTGATCAGAGTGCAATAGTTTTGACCTCCTTCAGCGGTTGCTTTTGACCGGAGATGGAGGGTCGGGTTGATTTTTAGAGTTTAAAAGATAGATTCAGTCGTCACGCATGTAAATACAGGTAGTATGACGTACACGACTCTAGGTGAGTTGCAGGTTGACTGTAGGCACGACTCGCATGTAAAAATGTTGGCCTGTAGGCTTGAAGGGGAAATGAAAGGGGGAAAGGGGGCGGTCATCCCGTGTAGTTGTTCGACAGTCGACGCGAAGATCTTGGGTTCCATCCCCAGATGACGGATCTCAAAGATTTTTTTATCTGGCCCTGAAGAAAGATTTCAAGTCCGCTCATGTTTAAATGGACATGTGACGTTATTTGGGGGTTGGAAAGGGGCGTTGTCCTATTAGTAACCGAGTATGTCCCCCCCCCCCCGTAGTGCCTATGGTGGGGATAAAGGAAGGGTTTCATAAAACAGCACTGGCAACAAAATGGTCGATATAATTCTAGATATATCATCTCATCCTTACCAGAACTACCCACAAACGGAGACACACGCTCTCACACACACACACAAACACACAGTCACACGCACACAGACTCACACTCATGCACCCAATCACAAACACTCACATACACACATATACAAACAACCACTCACACACACACAACAGTTTATTTGAAAATTGAAAAGTTTGCAGATATAGTTAACTTGTTCAGATGTAGATACTCGTATACAAATAACTTCCAATATTTGGGGGGGGGGGATAATATTCAAATACATACACAATTAAAAAAAAAGAAAGAAAATAAATCAAAATGTCCACTTGTCAAAATATCCACTTGTACAAAATGTCCACTTGTCAAAATATCCACTTGTACAAAATGTCCACTTGTCAAAATGTCCAATTGTACAAAATGTCCACTTGTACAAAATGTCCACTTGTACAAAATGTCCACTTGTCAAAATGTCCACTTGTACAAAATGTCCACTTGTACAAAATGTCCACTTGTCAAAATGTCCACTTGTACAAAAACAAAACAAAACAACAACAATCAGCAAGAGAAAAAAACCCAGACTCAAAAAGAAGGAACAAAAAACAACCCAGAAACAACCCAGATGTATGTACTCTTGTACTTTTTCCCAACAACCAATCTTTGGCTTGCACTCCATCAAAATTCTACAACTCAAAACGGCTAGACCCCCTCCCCCCCACCCCGCCACACCTCTCCGGCACTTATGTGAAGAGGTCTGTTTTTTTTTTTCACTTTCAACAGCAGGAACGTCATCTTATTGTCTCCCAGTTTTCTGTCAGCCTAGCCCCACCACCCCACACCACCCAACAATCTCTCAGGTCCCCCCCCCCCTGCCTCCGATCCCTCCTTCCCCCCCCCCAACCCACCAAACCAGACATATGAACACTTCGTCATCTTTTCTTTTTTTCTTGAATTCTACAGAAATTTATTTGACTCTCCCTCCACACACACAAACATCCAGCTCACACCACCCCTCCACCCTTTTCCGTCCCAGGGCCATGTTGTTTTTGTTGTTCACTCAGAATTTCACACTTTAAGTTTTGCACACCTAACACGCACATACGAGTGCACGCGCAAATACACACACACACACATCACTGTGTACAGGAATTGTGGGGGACGTTTCACGTGACAGCTGCAGCAGACGTGAAAGGCACGTTTCTAGTGACGTCAAGGCCTCTTGATAAGAGCCCCCCTCCCTTCCCTTCCCCTCACACCCACGCACGCACGCCCCTATTTAACCTAAAGCTATACACAATTCTACTAAAGTACTTTACCTCGTGTATCATCACATAAAACGGATTTCTGTTTAATCGTCCTAACTCTAAACAGACAACAAACCCTGTCATCTGGCCTTTTTAAAAGGTAGCCCGTGGGGAGGGGGAGGTGGGGGTCATGAAATAATGGTAATGAGAACTCGATAGATTGAATAAGTGAGAAGTCTTAAATGTAAAATGATCAAGTTATATAAGTAAATTGATTTAGGTACATATAGAAAATGCTAAAATTATGCATTAGTTTATATAAAAGAAAGTAAAAAGGGGGAAAATTCTCTAAAATAAATAACTTGTAATTTCTTCATACAAACTTCTCATTTCATAAAGGCTTCATTAATAGAACAATTTTAATTTTTCGTAAAATTGACATTGTGGATATGCTATGAAAGAGGAAAGAGAATTTAAGAAAGGTTTTAAGTGGGTTTATGGCACAAAACAAAGAGAAAGGTTTAAAGTGGGTTCATGGCACAAAACAAAGAGAAAGATTTAAAGTGGGTTCATGGCACAAAACAAAGAGAAAGGTTTAAAGTGGGTTCAGGGCACAAAACAAAGAGAAAGGTTTAAAGTGGGTTCATGGCACAAAACAAAGAGAAAGGTTTAAAGTGGGTTCATGGCACAAAACAAAGAGTTATGAAACACTGCTATTGACCATCCATGGGCGACTTTCTCGTATTGCAGTTCGCCGTGTGTTGAAGTCAAAGGTCAAAAGTGGATTCATTTAGAGTGATATTGACGTTTTATACTTTTTTTTTTTGTTAAAACTATTCCTTCTTTCTATCCATGTCATGATGAAATAGTTGGGTATACAGTGTAACAGCTGGTGGCTGGGTTTTATTGAACACAGCGTGGACTGCTGTTTTTTTTTTTTAGTTGCATCAAAAAGTAAACAAACTGATATTTAGCTCATGTAATTAAGTTTATGCCATTCATGAAGTGGGCTATTTTTTTTTTTTACTTTTAATTGTTTTCGTGTTGAAATATTTTCCAACTGTGTACGTAGTAAATGAAGTGCATTATATATGATAACATATATAATCGGTCGAGAAGTTAATGTGCACACACAGTTAACTATTCGTATTATAGCGTCGATCCAGCGTTTCTTCAAGTGATGGGCCTCTGTCTACACTCCCTAGTGTCTACCACCCCTGTGTCTACCATCCCTATGTCTACCAGTCCTGTGTCTACCACCCCTGTGTCTACCATCCCTGTGTCTACCAGTCCTGTGTCTACCATCCCTGTGTCTCCCATCCTCGTGTCTACCAGGCCGAATGCTCTGATTTGAGCCTAGGGCATGTGGTGAAAGGGGAAGGGGAGAGAATGCACTGGTTTAATCTTAGATCATATTTCCATGGATTCATATATATATATATATATATATATATATATATATATATATATAAACTGATCCTAAATCTTGCTCCGTGCATCCTAGTCCGGCACTATTAGGGCGTGTAGGCTTACGTTTTTTTTTTTTGTAAAATGAACGAAATACACACGCTGATAAAATGATAACCAGTTAGCAAGAAAAAAAAATATTTTTTTTAAATACATGACTTTATACTTACGTGTGCATGTTGTTGTGTGTGCGTGTGTGAGTTGTTTATGGTTTGTATTCAATTTCCTGATTGCCGCAGGCAGTGAGTAATGAAATCCTCCGTGGTTCAACTAATGCAGCGGGGCCTCCCCCCCCCCCCACCCACCACCACCACCACCCCTCTTCTCATTACTCTCTAAAATTCACATTTCCTGTGTCCAGCGAGCCGTGGACATCGACGAAAGCATGAGCAGGCCAATGTACTCACGACGACGTGAGCACCGGCTGGGCGTAACTCGCTCAACATGCACCGGCCATATGTGTTGTTGTTTATGTTGTTGTTGTTGTTGTTTTTGTTTTTTTTTGCACTTTGTCAGACACAAAAACATTAGCGCCTGGCCTTATGAAAGGGTTTGCAGCAGGCGGCATCGTTCATGGAGAGGGTTGCGCACCGTTAGCATCGCTCCTGGAGAGGGTTGCACACCGTTAGTATCGCTCCTGGAGAGGGTTGTGCACCATGTGCATCGCTCATGGAGAGGGTTATGCACCATGTGCATCGCTCCTGGAGAGGGTCGCGCACCTTGTACATCGCTCCTGAAGAGGGTGGGTCGCGCACCATGTGCATTGCTCCTGGAGAGGGTCGCGCACCATGTGCATCGCTCCTGGAAAGGGTTGCGCACCATGTGCATCGCTCCTGGACTAAATAAGCTATTGGGAGGTCCGTCAAAGTAGCTAATGGATTTAAAATGATCATTTGATAAAATAAAACGTGCATGTATGTATTGCAGGATTTTGAATCTGGCCTACTCAACTTGTTAATGTCGGCGGTCCTGATTGTAAAAAGGGTTGAGGGGGGTTCGGGAAAAGGGAAAAGGGATAAGTGAGTGAAAAGGAAGGATGGGGTCTGCTCATTCGATAAATACGCCCCTTTTTGTGTTTATGTATTATCTTAGTCTTGTTTTATTTTGACCCGTTTGACTAATGCAGTTCAGAATATAAAATTGTAAATAAAAGGTAAACACGCGAAACCAGTGTCTAAAACATGTGTATGAATTGTTTCTACAACAGATTAATGTTATATTCCATCCTAGTTTGAACAATCATTGGATTATTTCAATCGGATTTAAACACTTGATGTGTGGGCATACATCCAGTGAAGTAAATATTAACAATGAGGTTTTATTTTCACATTATGTGCTGAACATATATATTGCATTTTAGTTGTAATATATAGCGAGCAACGTCAGTGCACACAAAGAGTAACATCTTAATCATGCTACACATATAGTAGCATCTTAATCATGCTACACATATAGTAACATCTTAATCATGCTACACATATAGTAGCATCTTAATCATGCTACACATATAGTAACATCTTAATCATATAGTATCAACTTTTGAAAGGTCACTGGCAATGTTCCCTCTAAGCTGAGCGCGTGAGCGATCTCTCACACGTATTCAGAGCGTCGCCCATACTACACGTACGATCGCTCACTCCGACGGACGACATCGCTTAAAAATCGCTCACAAATTTTGACCTCAAATAAAAATGTCGCTCAGAGAGAAAAAATTCTTGCTCACTTCATACCACACCTCAGAGGGAACATTGGTCACTGGTATATACCCTTACCACTGGACGATACTTGACACTTGAGACTGGACCATTCGATAAACATTTTAACGGGACATAAAAAAAAACTACTAGCGACTTTTGACTGGACAATAGACATGAAGTTTAATTTGTGACTGGACAATAAGCGAAAGCTTGAAACGGACACAACCTTTTCTTTTTGCATGCTCACTTTCAAAATGGTCGACGTTTGGATTGTACACTAGCTGGTCATTGGATCACTTGGTCACTCTGTCCGATGTGGGTATTGCTGGCAAACATTAGCACCGCTTGGCTGTTAATGGTCTGCTAGTGGTCACAGAATTGACGATTGCCCAGTGTAGAAGGTGACAGACTGAAAGATAGACAGATGGTGGGTGGGTGTGTGAGTGATGAATGGATAGATTATATTCGTGTTAGCTTAACTCAATTTACCTACAATAATCACCTAATCAAAGTTTTAAAAACTTTTTTTTTATCAATTATATATGTTATTGAACATTGAATTGAAACTATAAATTGTGGCATATGATAATTTACTGTGATCCGTGTTCTGTTTTTATTGCGTTTATAATATTTGTTTGTGAACGTATGTTCTTTTGTACGCCTATGATTTATATTTATGTTTTTCTTTAGTATTCAAACTACCGTGCCATTTAACAAGCCCAAAGTATACCATCCCATCCCGATCCCTATCATTTCGCATTTTATAAAAAAGCGACTTTGGCAACGTCCAACTTTGTAAAATCTGAATTTTGGACTTTCCATAAACTAATTTTATCACCTATTTTTTGTTTTAAACACTTATGCCTAACCAACTAAGCGCGATCTTCATCAATGCTGTGTTTATCGTCAATTATTTTGTCGTCTGCTGGTGGCTGGGACATAATCACTACAGTAGCCGCCCTTGGCATCTTAATGCTATCGTCGTGCCTTATTTTCCGTTTAAATGGCCACCTTTGATGCATGATAACAATCATCCTCTTGGAACGCTGTGGAGACAAGCACTAAATTTGATGACGTCATTTGGCATTGATTTTTTTTTTCTCTCTGAGGATTTTATCAGTTTTTCCCTTGTATTTTTTTGTCTAATGTTATATGGAACGCGTTTTTGTTTTAAATATTAAAACATTATTATGATGCAGGCAGTTCAAAGTAACACGATATGACACAATGCGATTGTAATATGTCATGTTTACAACGTGTTCGATGCACAGTAATCATTTACTAAAAGTTCTCACCTTAAAACTTATTGATTCGTGTCAATTTTGTTTTGGAATAAAATATGTAATGACGTAATAGAATCTTGTGTATTCTTTATGGTGCGAGACCAAGACACAAAAGTAGGGGGGAAAAATGACATGATTTATTATCATTGTCTCGATGAAATAAAGGTGGAAACTTTTAAAATGTTGATTTACACATATCTAAAGTAACACATGGATGTTGTTGTTTTACTTCTCCACTGTAAAGCGTTTTTATTTCCTTATTTACATAAAGACATGTACGCATCTACAGTTTGACAGACATATAGATAGATGAGTGGGTTGATGGATGTTTGGATGGTTGTATGGATGGTTGGATAGTTGTATGGATTGTTGTATGGATGGTTGGATTGTTGTATGGATGGTTGGATAGTTTGATGGATTGTTGTATGCATGGTTGGATAGTTTGATGGATGGGTGGGTGGATGGATGGATGGATGGATGGGTTGGAAGATGGGTGGGGATGGATAGATGTTTGGATTGATGAATGGATGGTTTGATGGATGGACATGAATATGCGAATGAAGGGGTGTATGGATGGTATGGATGATTATAATAATATTATCTCAACACAAGTGACCCGAAATAACCGACCATCAAGTGTTTCTAAAACTCACTGTTGACAATGAGATATTTGTCAGATGGTTGCAATGCTACATGAAGAAACTGTCTTGAATAATACAAATAAATCCTGTCCTCTTCATTGAGACCCTGCCATACAAAGCACTCCCTTCATTAAATCTGAACTTAATCCTGATATAATCCTCTCTACTTTCTATTAAAATGTTAATGAATCAAAAGAAGAAACATCCTTGTAAAATCTTCAGTTTTCATAACAAACACAATGTTTCTTCTGAATGAAAAATAAAGAAGGAAAAGTATCACAAGGTTGTTTATTTCCAAGTCAGGAACAAAAATTAGAATTTGTTGTGGGGGATCCCCCGAGGATGCAGATGTTCAGGGACTCATACACAACTCAATCAGAGCTTTGTGATAGCTTTGTACTGAAGCACCAAGGACCACGGGCCAGATGAATAAAGTACACGTATAGATTTGGGAATTGATTAGCTTGGAAAAAAATCTAAAGCTTAGCTTGTAGGAAAATAAGATTAAATCTATGAAAGTTGGCAAACATGGTATCTTCATATTTTTTTTTTGTTTCTGTGAACATTTTATTGCTATGTTTTTATTCTACAAACTCTTTTGTTTAGTTATTACTCTGTAGTTTAAGCTTTGCTTTGCTGTTCATATTTTACGTCTTAAGTTCTTTAGTTCATTATAAAAGAATAAATCTACAAAACATCTTAAAACTTAAAACTCTTTAATTCATTAGTTCATTAAAATTTATATAGATAAATTTGAGACAAGCCGCTTATATTCTACTGCAAAAACAAACGTTTGTAACATTAAGTTATAAAGCTGAATATTTAGTTACATTGCTCATGATCTGCTCTTCAATTTCTTGATAATTTGTAAACAATCCACTTTAACAGTCAAGCACGCGTAAAATTTACAGTAAAATATTGCCTCTTGTAACTTATTCCTTTTAGTATCGGGCATCTCTTCACGCATCTCATAAGCCAATGCTCTGCCATTCCTTGTAGTCTTCAAGTCTTAGTCCCACTACGTTTGTTAATGTCCTTACACTTCAAACTATCGACTTCACTTAATGCTCTACACTTTAATCTATTTACACACGACAAGAGACCCACTGTTCTAATCGTGAACCTGTCCTACCAAATTTATGGCGATCTTCAGAGTGGAGGAAAAAAAATATAAAAATAAATTTAAACAGAAAGTAAACACTCTAGGGACAGGTGAATGAAAGTTTTTACCTGTTTCCTTTAGCCATGGCTATTTGAGGATTAATCTGTGGCATTTTGGTTGTTGCATCTGTATGTTGTATCTGTATGGTGTATTTTTTTGTTGTGTGTTACGGGTTTGAATCCTAGCGCATTCAGTCACTTGCCTATGTCTCTCGTGGTGCTTCCATGGCCATTGCACTCATTACTACGGAGGGGATGACAGAAGGGCACTGCAAAACCCGTCCACCCCATTTAGTGGCTTATATGAGCAAGTGATGATCATATCTTTCTTACTCATATATAAAAATTTCAGATTCTATGATAAAAAATTCCCTAAGCCCAAACGGGCCATCGGGCAGATGAAGTGTAGAATTCATCTGTTTCTATTACCTCGGCTTATGAAGGGATTGTGTGGTTAGCACAACGCCCAGCCGCCTTCACTCCCCCAACTTAAAGTCAGGTACCCGTTTAAAGCTGGGTGGACTTGGGGGACTTACACCAGGACCTGAAAAAATCCCAAGGTTCTCACTAAGGTTCGAATCCATGACTCTCCGGTCGACAGCCGGTCATACAGCACACGACCATCCGTCCCCTTCTATGATGAAGTCCATGACGATTAGGTTGACTTTGTGTCTGTGAGCCCAGTTGGCGTCATAAGTTTGAATCACTGAGACGTCAATTACATACGGACGAGGTTCTCAGTGTTATAATAACCTATCCACATTTTCTAATTAGTGGACATTCTCCGTAGCCTAGTTTTAAATTGTCTAGGAAATAATGTCCAGTGTATTCGCACAGCATATTATTAAATTGTCTAGGAAACAATGTCCAGTGTATTCGCATAGTAAAGTATTACATTTTCTAAGCATTTCCCCACATTCTTAGGTCTCGATTAAATATTTCATTTCCAGATTCTGTAAGCAATAATTATTTGATCTCATCGATGCAGAGTAATTGCTTACATTTCAATACAACAACATAAAAAAGGGGGACAAAGGGATTAGGGAGGGAGGGTAAAGCGGTGGTAAGCTATGTTAGACACCTGTCCATCTTTACCAAATGTTGGTAAATTTTTTTTAACAGCATGATCTAATTGTTTGTGTGCGTGTTGACTGCTGGTCTAAGGTCAAGGCTGCCAAACTAGATAATTTTTTAAATCCAGATGTAGATATTTTTTTTCAGAAATATTAGATATGTTAAAACACTTTCAAATAATAGTTCTGGATAATGTTATTTAGTCATTTAGATAACTAAGTGTTCAGTGGTGTTTTTTTGTGTATAAATTTAGTATAATGTAGATATTTTGCTGGATAACTCTGCAAGGAAAATAGTTGGCAGCTCTGGTTGGATGCACCATATTGTGTACTTTTATTGAGTTGTTTGTGTGTGTGTGTGTGTGTGTGTTACCGTTAGAGTTTGACCATTTCACTCACAGGCTGCCTACATTGAGACACGGTGTTGTTATTGTTGTTGTTATTGTTGTTGTTGTTGGTCTAAACATTATTCTGCTGGCTGAGCAACGCTGTGATAATTCACCTGTTAAATTGACTGCGTTATATTCATGTCATTACACGCTTCATTGAATTTGCGATGCTGATCTACTCGATCAATTTATAATTAACAGTCAAACGCGGCGTTTACGTGTTTAATTGACTGTGAGGTAAGGTAAACATCTGTTTAATATATTATGTAATATTTAAGTCGTTGTACGCTTCATTGACCATATGCAATGCGCAGTTTACAGGTGGAGCAGTTCTTATATTTTTTTTGGGGGGATCGGCCTGGATACAATTACATATGGGCCCTAGACAAAGATACTTTATGTGGCCCCCAGGTATAAGTAATTCTAAATATTGGGCCCTAATAGTATTTGAAAACTTCCCCCCCCCACCCCACACACACTGAATACCCCAAGTCATTTTACTTCCTCGAAAGGATCGTTCTTCATTGTGCATGGCATTGTTAAAGTCAAAACAGAGGGGTGGGGGGAGGGGGGGGTGAGTGAGGCTAGGTTGCTGCATAGTTTGCCTAGCCAGAGGAACTGCCCTGTTTGATTTTGTTTTAATGTGTTTATCTGTTTAAACAGATTGTGTACATTTTGAAATCGTAAACTGGCTTCATGGACGATGTTCATTGGGGTATTTACCTGTGACATGGATGTGTGTGGTATTTATAGCACTACTTTACCCCAACCTAGTATGCCCCGGGCCCAGAAGAAACTATTGGACCCCCTTATTAAAATCGAGCCAACAAAGGGTAGGAAGTTAGGTTTGGTGGGGCCACTATCAATTCCAGGGCACTCTTTAGTCGGGACACCGGGCGCAGAAGAAACTATTGGACCCCCCCTTATTAAAATCGAGCCATCAAAGGGTAGGAAGTTAAGTTTTGTGGGGGCCACTATCAATTCGAGGCTACTCTTTAGTCGGGGCACCGGGCGCAGAAGAAACTATTTGACCCATATTAAACTGCATACTCTCCTACCCAAAGTCTTCATACTGGCTATATTTGCTATTTCTTTTTAATATAACTCTACTCTCGAACACAAATAATAATACTAAATACCGAAACTTTTTTTTTTTTTCAATTTCTGTTGAAAACATTTCTCTAGACATCATCTCTAAAGCTTCGTCAACAAAAGCTACATAGAGATAATTATAAACATCTTCCTTAATAACCTCGCTGGCATCCGGCTTGTTATGGTAGTTCTTGATTAAAGTTTCATTCTTTCCCTATACAATAATCTCCTTCCCTCATCTTATAGAATAGATGTTTTTTTTTCCTCCTGTGACGTCTTTCTTAGAATTACGAGGTAGTGTCAGCTAAGGTCAGATTACAGCTTTCAAAAAAAAAAACCTGGTCTACCGTGGCTATTTCAATCTAGTAGCATGGGAAAATGTGACATTATGGAATATTGTTACACTGTGAGATGTGACATTATAGGATGATGTCACACGCTGGCATATGATAGTATAAGATCTTTTTTTGAATAACTAGATCAATAAAATTTGGTTTTATAAACAAAATTAAAGAAAATTTATTAGAAATGTCGCGGCAAGTATGTACGTGCTTACAAATTCGCTCCTTTTTTGTTGGGTGGTCGGGGTGGGAATCGGCTAGGTCAGGGGTCGGCATCCTGCGGCTCGCGAGCCGCACGTGGCTCTTTCGATGTCAAGTTGCGGCCCTTTCGATGTCGAATTGCGGCCTTCCAGTTCCATGTGCAAATAATAATAATTATATTATTTTATATACCTAATCAAATACTATAATACTGAAACAACAATTTTAGTGGCTCTTTAAAAACTGAGAAAATTATAAATTATAACTTTTGGCTCTTCCGTCTCAAAAGGTTGCCGACCCCTGGGCTAGGGCAATGAATATTTATTTAGATGTTTGGGGATCCTATGCTAAATTATCTATAATTCAATAGGAATTAATACTTGTAGGGGGGGGGGCTCTATTTTGGGTTTGGGTGTTTTAAGTAATCTACTAGTTAGCATATCCATAGTTATGATATGAGGCCCAAGGTAGAGACTTCTACAGTTGTTGGTGTGTCGGAAGGGGGGCTCAACATCCCATTTAATAGGTATTACTACTTGATGAGGCCTCAATTTGCAGTGGGGGCCCTTGATGGCCCTAGCTGTGTACACCTGTGTTAGGCGAGGGTGTTGTCGTATAACTGTTTACGTTATATTTCAAATCCTACCTCAATTGTACTGCAATAAGTGACCATAAGTGATCATAGTAACCAATGAAAGACCCCTGTTGTATGATGCCGCATTTTCCTAATCATGTGTCGACGTCCCAATATCCATTGTGGACAATGGATGCACTGCTGGCATTCGAACCACACGCTATACGGGACAACGGCTGAGATCACAATCTAACTGCCCCATCGTCATGCGGCGACGTGACACGCAACATCCTGGCAACGTGACACGCAACATCCTGGCAACGTGACACGCAACATCCTGGCAACGTGACACGCATCATCCTGGCAACGTGACACGCAACATCCTGGCAACGTGACACGCAACATCCTGGCAACGTGACATGCAACATCCTGGCAACGTGACACGCAACATCCTGGCAACGTGACACGCAACATCCTGGCAACGTGACACGCAACATCCTGGCAACGCGACACGAAAAGTCAAATCCAACGTAATATTAAATGTCATGCACAACTTGACAACTAAATGTCACACACAACGTGACAATTAAATGTCGCGCACAACGTGAAAACTAAATGTCGCGCGCAACGTGACAGCTAAATGTCACGCACAACGTGACAGCCAAATGTCACGCACAACGTGACAGCCAAATGTCACGCACAACGTGACAACCAAACGTCACGCACAACGTGACACACATATACCCGTTCTTTTACACAAACAAATTAAGCGACTGCCAAGGCCTCCTTCTGGTGAAGGGCCCCCATCTCTAGTACTAATTCCCATGAAACAGAATGTTACATGGGCTCGTTAGCCTAAGGCCCCCTCATACGTATCATTGTCTCTGCCCAGGGCCCCCCTTAAACCTCAGAACGTCTCTGGTGTCTGATGCCATCACGTACTTTGCCTAGTCAAGTCAAAAGTACGGTGTTGTACTCAAAAGACAAATCAGATAAAATAAAATAAAATTCAATCATACAGGGCCAACTATATCAACAGGAGAACCACTTCATTACTTCACGTAAAAAAAAAAACCAAGTTTTCATCAATGAATAAAACCTATCACCCAATAACACTGATTGTCCCTGAAAAGAAAAAAAAAAGGAAAGTTATTGTTATTAAAGGGGAAAAGGGGGGGGGGGTTCTAACTGAAAACTGGTAAGACTCACGATACAAAGTGGAGGGGAGGGGGGTGTGCGTGTGCGTGCTAAGACAACATAGTGGTGATATAAACAAACAGAAACAAACATATGGTCGTGCTTTCTCAAAAACACAGTGGACACACGGACTGTGTCTACCAGACATGTTCGAACATAGTGTCCAAGTGATGTCCGGTACTCTAGCCGTCCTCTCATCGGTGTTAATGGGCCAGCTCGCTGGACATTGGCTTATGGGGTGGGGTGAGGTGGGGGGGGGAGGAGGTTGGGGAGGTCATCGTGGTGATTCAAAACTAAAAAGAAAGGAAGGTGTGTGTGAGTGTGTGTGTGTGGGGGGGGAGGGAGGTAATCATCATACACAGGCTCGTGCGCCCACAAATCTCCCGTGGTCCCGACCAAAATATTATCCGACTAACAGGCGGCAGAATACACTCGTCTGTGGTGAGTTATTCGGTCTCTCGGCTACCCGTCTACATCTCGATACACCATTAGCTACTGGGCAGAGTTCTAGCGAAACGACATGTACTTACATCAGGGTATTTTTTTGTTTTAATGTAACTTCTGTAATGGTGATGTAGGGCAGTGATTCTCAATCTCAAGCCCTTTGTGACAAACAGCGAAACCTGTTCAGTGTGCGTAGACCCCACCTGCAAAAATGGAAAATAAAAGTGTGCAAGAAATTTAAAATTAATTATATTCTCGATTAATTATTAAAATGTTTGCAGACGCATTTCAGTCTGCTTGACACTTTGAGATTCACTGATCTAAAGGCTTTATGAATTTGTTTTGCTTGTATTGCGGTATTTGGAGGGCACCATCCATGCTGCACCCACACTTGGTTCGCCACTGATATTGATACATTACTGAAATCACTGATACATTAGTTCAAAACCTAGACAGCTAAAACGTTACCTTCCGGTTCTTTCCACTGTGCTCTTCAACAACTCGTTGTTCTTGTTTAGTAACCTCGAGATTTCTGAACACACTATTACAACTTTGTGAGTTTAATAGCACATATTTTAAGTAAATTTTAGTGGCTCTTAACAAAACAAGATCAATGTAATAGTATTATTTTTTTTTTTTCATTTACAGATGCTCTGTGACGAAGATAACTATCCCATCAACGCCACGAGAGAGTCATGCCACACTCATGAATGAACCGCTCCGATGCCAGGGGACCCATGAACTCTCTCTCTGTCCGCCCCATGTTCCATCGGGTGCCCCTGGAGGAGCACCTCGTGACCATGTTGAACTGCCAGCAGCACGAACAGCAGCAGGGCGACCTTAGCGGCGCCCCGGTGGCGGTGGAGTCCGCCATCGTCCTGCACCAGATCATCATCTCCGCCCTGGTGGTCACCTGCTTCGTCTGCACCAAGACCCTGGTGGACGGGCTCCGGAGACGTAACGCCCGCGTCTCCGTGGTCATCGTCGGCGCCGGGCCCATAGGCGTGACCTCCATGCTGGTGGCCGCTCGGACGGGCCGGGTCAGCCAGATAGTTGTGTACGAGGAGGTCAACAAGCACGCCCTGTTCAACCGGCCCCACCAAATCGCGTTCGACCCCAAGAGTGTACATTTCTTGAAAAGACTCGGCGTGGATTTCGACAACATTGAGGGCTGCTGGGATATGGGCAGCTTTTTCACTCGTATAGGGGTCTTCCAGGAGTATATGCTGACCACCATTCCAAGACTGGACGTACCGGTCACTATCAGACTTGGAACTAAGGTAGTAAATAAATATTATCGTATTTCTTTTAAGTTTATTCACACGCTTTTTAGAGCATTTTCAAAAAAAAATGCTCTATTGTCCCCGTTTTGTCTGTCTGTCTGTCCGTCTGTCCGTCATCACCCTAGATCTCAACAACCATAAGTCCTAGACCCATGATGTATATATCATTTTGTAGGTCTTGGCCTGCCAAGAAATTACTTTTTTCCATTTCGCGATCTGACCTCTCAGGGCCGTAAAAGGGGGGCTTAGTACCGTTTTTTGCTATGTAAGCTATATTAATTAAGAGCGCCTATATCTCAACAACCATAAGTCCTAGACCCATGATGTATATATCATTTTGTAGGTCTTGTCCTGTCAAGTGTACATCAAAAGTCCATTTCGCGATAGGACCTCTGAGGGCCGGGCTTCAGGGCTCCTAAGGGGCTTATATATTATATATACACCTTGTACGTTCAATAACCCGTTCATTTGGTGCGAAATACTGCAGCACGTAGTTTCACCAAGATTTATTAAGAAACTCATCAAATGAAATAGTAAGCTTGTGTTCTGAGTTTAATTGAAAGTATCAGAGCTATGCAACAATTGACGGAGTTTTCGGACGATTAAATGACTATAATTTCGAATGTTTTCAATTATGAGTCCTATTTCAGTAACCACAAACCACTTGTAGTTAGATTTAAGAGAAAATAATTTTTTTTCAAATATAAAGAAACGTCTTTATAAATTTTTTTTTTACAGATATATGCATTACACAATTGAATTTATAAACATTTCCAAAATTTACAAATATTTACTGAAAGCTAACAAACGTACTGATACATAACATGAAAATGCGCTAACACGTCCTGTGTCCAGAATGGAACAGGCTTAATTGCTTGTTTTTTTTAAAAAAAAACATTTCTCTCCAGATAATCTAAATTTATCTGAATTTTTTAAAATCTATTGTCATCCTTTCTCTACCTCTACCTTGTTTGTAACTCAGTTTAAAAAACAACAACAACAGTAGCTGTCAACATCTTTAAGACTACACAGAAATAAACTAAAATGCCTGAAATAGAATCCCCCCTTCCCTCCGTCCCCCAACCCCCTAACCTCACGGCCTTGATAAGAGTTCGGGTTACCTCCCCATGGCGGTTGTCAAAAAAACCTGGTATGAAAACTATCGTGGCCCCCCATGCAGGGAAAATTGAGGCCCTGTTATCTGAAATATAGTTTATGCTTACTTGATATTTAAATAATATGAATTCAAACTCCAATATCGGGGCCCATTTCTCTGAAGGGGCCCCATTCGATGCATTCTTTCCAAATCCGGTCCTGTATTTGATAACAGTCTTCAAATTGTCGTATATGTTTGTTCTTTATGGACATTTCATTGTTTTTATGAATGACATCACATATTGTATGTATCCAGATATTAACTATAATTTCTCCAAAGGTATTGTAGGATAAAAATAAATTATTGTTTTCTATTAAATACAACATCTTACGTCTCCTGTTAAAATTCAAATTGACCTTACTCGAAAAACCGGAAATGCAGTGAATGAATCTTTAATGAGTTCTTTCCCCCCTTTCAACTTCTTAGACATATCTTGAATAGATGTTAAGTGTCCCCCCAGCACACTGGTCGACACATAAATTTATCGAGTGCAGATGTAATTTAAACTTTTTAAAATCCAGTCTGTATTATTCACGAAAATACCCTGCCACGAGATTCCTGCTGTCTACGGTAACCGGACATGCATTGTTCGACATTCTGACACAAGGTGGACTAGTTTAGAGAATATGTCACGCCAATTTCTAGACTTTAGAGTCTGGGTTCACTTTCATTTTAAATTTTGTGTTTAAATGACATCTAGTGCCTGCCGTAGAAAGTATTTGGCATGGGTAGATAATACGGCTCTCCAATGAGCCAATTTTTTTTTTTTAATCTAATACTTTTTGTTCAATAAAGTTTAACAAAATTGACGTTTGCTCTTTAAAGAATTTTTTTTTACTATGTGTGAAGCCTTAGATTATCTCTGATTGATCTCACGTGTGATCAACCCTGGAATGTGGCTTGCTATATTTTGTATACAGTATTTTTTGATGCCACATTTGAACGTTTAAGGATACAATAAACATACTTTTCATTTTAAAGATAAGAGATAAATAAACGAGCATGATCAAAGGAGTCAACAGAAAGTCAAAACTAATCCATCAATATCGATCATGGTTTCGGTGGGTTGTATTTTTACTTAAGCTAACCAGAGACGGAATTAGCGGTGGGTTCACATGTCTTGTGCGCGAGACCCTGCAAAGCCCCAACATCGTAACGTACATTGACGCCTCTCTCTTTTTTTTTAGGGGCCCAATATTTTCTTCTTCGCTCGGGGCCTCAACCCACCTAACACGCCCCTGCGACATCTCCTTAGTTTTCCGAATGTTGAACTTTGAAGGAAGTCGTCCTATGGTCATTTTTTTTTTACCATAAAGCCACTTGAGATAACTCCATTTTTTAAATATTTTTTTGCACTCAGTTAACTCCCCTTTACATTTTGAAAAAAAAATTTTTGTGTCACGAATTTCATTGTTTACGTTTGTTGAGAATACTTCTAGCTTAGATGGAAAAGGGGGGGGGGGTACAATTATATGTATTTATCAGATCTCAGGTGTGAATCTAACGGCTTAGATGCAAAGCTACTTGAAGCACCAGTTGTCAAAATTCACACATTCCAGTTGGCCTAAATATGTCAGCCAGGTCTTTTAATTTAATCCCACCCAGTGTTATCTCCCTCCATGTGTTATCAATGTATGACGTCGTTACCAAATCCAATTGATAACATCAAGTACGTTTCCGGCCACGGAGGTAAAAAAAAAAAGTGTATGGCCCACAGAAAATCCTCTTGGGCGCATCCCAGGAAATATTTCTCACAAACACCCACACACATTCACACAAACACACATTCACACAAACACACATTCACACAAACATACATTCACACAAACACAATTTTACACAAACACACATACACGCATACAAACACACTTACACGCATACAAACACACAAACACGCATACAAAGACATATAAGCACAAACACACGTACACAAACACACATACACAAACACACATACTAACACACAATCATAAACACACAACACAACTACACACACAAACAAACATACACAAAGGCACATCCATAAAGACACACACATACACAAACCAATATACATAGATACGCACACACAAACACAGATACACAGACAAACACAAATTTACACACACACACACAAACACACACACATACAAAAAAAAACACACACACACATACTAGCATGGATGGTTGTAGTAAGTAAGACTACGGGCGAGTATCATAGGAGAAAGGGGTGGAGAGTTTAAATTTGGGTTACTTTGCCAAAATAACTACTAAAGTACTGCAGAAGCCTGCACTGGTGACGCCGATGATGTTGGCCCAGTCGAAGATCCAGACATGATGTAAAGCTGTCCACATGTAGGGACACGAATCACACCAGCCAACTTTTAAAACCACATTATTGTTCCCCCTTCCTCACCCATACCTCCCCCCCCCCCCAAAAAAAATAAAAAAGAACTGTACGACTTGATCACCTATAACACGGAAAATTAAGAGGGATGTACTATTCCTCTGTTTAGTTAATGGTGACCAGACGTCCCGATTCACCCGGGACTCGTGCAGCTTTACACATCATCCATTCAGAGTCCACCCCTCCCCATGTAAATCAAGTGACGTATGCTGTTTTTTTTTTAAATTGGTGGCAATAAGGGAGGGGGTTATTGTCCAATCGGTGTGTGTGTGTGGGGGGGGGGGGTAGCTAGACTCTCATTGACGCTTGACCCTTCTGGTCCCCCCGTGGTCATCTTGGTTCATGAGAAGGCAGTATGAGATTTTTAAAACTTCTTAAATTTGTTCGCGTTCCATAAAGATATAAACCTCTCGTTCCATAAAGATATAAACCTCTCGTTCCATAAAGATATAAAACCTCTCGTTCCATAAAGATATAAACCTCTCGTTCCATAAAGATGTAAACCTCTCGTTCCATAAAGATATAAACCTCTCGTTCCATAAAGATATAAACCTCTCGTTCCATAAAGATATAAACCTCTCGTTCCATAAAGATGTAAAACCTCTCGTTCCATAAAGATATAAACCTCTCGTTCCATAAAGATATAAAACCTCTCGTTCCATAAAGATATAAACCTCTCGTTCCATAAAGATGTAAACCTCTCGTTCCATAAAGATATAAACCTCTCGTTCCATAAAGATATAAACCTCTCGTTCCATAAAGATATAAACCTCTCGTTCCATAAAGATGTAAAACCTCTCGTTCCATAAAGATATAAACCTCTCGTTCCATAAAGATACAAACCTCTCGTTCCATAAAGATATAAACCTCTCGTTCCATAAAGATATAAACCTCTCGTTCCATAAAGATATAAACCTCTCGTTCCATAAAGATGTAAAACCTCTCGTTCCATAAAGATATAAAACCTCTCGTTCCATAAAGATATAAACCTCTCGTTCCATAAAGATATAAACCTCTCGTTCCATAAAGATGTAAAACCTCTCGTTCCATAAAGATATAAACCTCTCGTTCCATACAGATATAAACCTCTCATTCCATAAAGATGTAAAACCTCTCGTTCCATAAAGATGTAAAACCTCTCGTTCCATAAAGATATAAACCTCTCGTTCCATAAAGATATAAACCTCTCGTTCCATAAAGATGTAAAACCTCTCGTTCCATAAAGATATAAACCTCTCGTTCCATAAAGATATAAACCTCTCGTTCCATAAAGATATAAAACCTCTCGTTCCATAAAGATATAAACCTCTCGTTCCATAAAGATGTAAACCTCTCGTTCCATAAAGATATAAACCTCTCGTTCCATAAAGATATAAACCTCTCGTTCCATAAAGATACAAACCTCTCTTTCCATAAAGATGTAAAACCTCTCGTTCCATAAAGATGTAAAACCTCTCGTTCCATAAAGATTTAAAACCTCTCGTTCCATAAAGATATAAACCTCTCGTTCCATAAAGATATAAAACCTCTCGTTCCATAAAGATGTAAAACCTCTCGTTCCATAAAGATGTAAAACCTCTCGTTCCATAAAGATGTAAAACCTCTCGTTTCATAAAGATATAAACCTCTCGTTTCATAAAGATATAAACCTCTCGTTCCATAAAGATATAAACCTCTCGTTCCATAAAGATATAAACCTCTCGTTCCATAAAGATAGAGACCTCTCGTTCCACAAAGATATAAACCTCTCGTTACATAAAGATATAAAACCTCTCAACTGGATTCGATCTTTTGGATATGCTAACGCCCACTCCCCCCCTCCTCCTACGCCCCTTTCACTCCCTTTCAAATATTAATTCCTTTCAAGTAGCCCCTAAAACCTAATCACTTCTCTGCTCTCATCCCTTAAAAGATCTCGTAGGCTAACATCTACAGAAGTTCTTTCTTTTTGTTTCCTACAATTCAACCAGTGATATTTTACTAAATCATAAAATGCACGCCACCCACCGCAATTATTCTCTTCATCCTTTCTGTCATTTTTTTTTATAAAAGAAAACTGGGGTGGTTGGGGGGGGGGGGGGTATGAATTAAAAACCAAAAAAAATTGAATTTTTATTTTTATTGGCTTGGAGAATTGATTGGAAAACCCAACCCTCCCCCTTCCGTCTGGAATAATCCACTCACTATATTTTGTAATCGCGTTGGACAATGTTTAGGACTACGAATGTAATGTGTAACTTTAGACATCTGTCAAGGGGAAACAACCTAGACATTGTTTTTTTTTTTTAATGATACATTATTGTTCTTGTTTATAAATCACTTTATTAAAAAAATAATACTGAATTCCCAAACAACGATATACAAATTTTAGAAGAAAAAAAAGAAGGTCTTAGCAAGCAATCAGTTGTAAAGCAGTTTCCTGTATCACTGCTTTATATGACGCTGCATTATAAGTTTAGGAATTCAATAATACATGTTGAAAAACCAATTTGCCGAATTGGGAAAAAAAAATATTATGAGTTGAACAAGTCAACCCGTTGGTCAACTGAAGCTGTGATTTATTTCTGGGGAGTTTGTCTGGGCTGCGGTTACCAAGATTTTAATTAATTACGTTTATTTAGAAATAAATAAGATAGAAGCCAATCGATACTTTTAATCAAATTCAAAATATCTCAAAATAAAATGATGACATTGGCAAGCCTTTTTATTCTTTGTTGGCAAAGTTGTTCTGTAATTGCTGGAAGTTGTCAAGTTTCGAATTGAAATAAAATTCATTTATTCAAAGATGTCACGGTATGAAACAGATCAGGCTTGATCCCCTGTACTCATTGGACATTGTCCATCTAGCTTAAGAATAAGTATCAGTCATGTAAGTAACAAAAGACATAAAGACAGGTGAACGCAAAAAAAAAACGTTCGAACGTTATATAACATGAGGGTCGCATGGCCCGGGGGGAGGGGCTGGTTTTAGGTAAAAGCCACTTTACAGATATGTAAAGGGCCCCCCAGGCCCTCATGTACTATCATAAATATTGACAAAGGATGGCTACAATGGTTGGCTCGGTGTAACGGACGCTCTAATTTTCCGAAGGCTTCAGGCACCAAAATATATATTGGCTGTGCACAACGTAAGGGTATTATGGCCTTCCCAACAAAGTTATTTATAGGCACAGTAGGCCAGTTGTGTGTGAGCGCAAATGCGCATAGCTTACAGGGAACGTGATTTTTTGTTGAATACTGCCCTATTGAATTATTCTTTGTTGAATTTAATGCATCTGAATTTGATTTTTAACACTTCAATTAGTTCATTTAATAAATGTACGAGTTGACTTGAAATTACATCCTTTTTTTATCTGATATCTTGATCAAATTATTTTTTTTTTAACTAATTTTACTAACAGAGCAGACATTTGTCACAGAAAAATAAAGAAGAAATAATAAAAAAAAAACTGGCAACATTCTGCATTACAATGTAAACACAAAAATCTGGCCAAAAGTCGTCTTTACAATATAAAGAGGAAAATCTGGCCAAATTTGTTTTTTTTTAAATAGCCAAAAATATCACATCTTATTCTATAACCACAAAATCTGGACACTTTTAGTTTCGTACAATACAAAATCACCACACAATACAAAGATTATGTACTTGCTACAGTCTGTCCGTGCGGCCGTTCCATTATCTGGTCAACATGACTAGCCAATTTCAAATTAACCAGCAGCTCAAGTTACCTTCAACTACATTACCCGATGACCTCCAAGATCATAAACTAGCTTAAAAGATTCCATTTTTTTATGATTAAAGGGAGATATTAGCATCTCCATTAGGTCGCCCAATTATCTGGTAGCTGACCAGATTTTTTTTTAGTGACATCCTTAATTTACTGGAGAAATTTTGAAGATAAACGACTTATATTATAATGACTAATTAGTTAAATTATACGGTCATTATATATGGTTAAATATGCTACATCAATTAAGTGTGAGTCTTTGATTATGGTTTGTTAGCTGGTTAAGTTCCATTTTATGATCATGTCTTGATCATAAATAAAGCACGTAATTGTTGGGATTATTTAGCAGTGACCCCATTTTCATCTTGGCCGAGGCGGCAGTCTCTAGGGTACGCAATTGACTGGGATTCGATCCTATAACTTGTACCAAGGCGATTTGTCTTGCAAATATAACTCCATTTATAGACTAGCCCATCGAAGTACTTCCTTCAAAGTCTAAATGGTAGAAGTACCCTGTTTATAGATTGACAATTTAACAAATATAATTGTTTCCCTTATATACTAGTTTATAGAATTGCCCCATTTAAATGCTAGCAATGACGATATCACGATATTTGGTTGACGGATGGTCGTGTGGTAACTGGTAAAGCGTCCGACTGTCAACCTGAGGGTACCTGGTTCGATCTCCGGTGAGGACTTCACACACCTCAAGATTTTATATCAATTTAAATTCAGTGATCATTAATTTACTAAATCGAATAATTCTTCTTTTTGTTTATTTTTATATAATAGGACGCCTCGTTTAACAAAGTTCGTCAAATTTCGTGGGTTTTTTTTTTTATTGGACATCACTTGTAACCCAGTAGAAGCCAAACCAATCAAATCTCGTTTCATGTGACAATTAGAGCAATGTAAACATGAAGTTTTTTTTTTTTGGGGTGGAGGGGTGGAAGGGAGGGGGGGGGTAAATAAACATCTCAAGTTGTTCAAAGAGAATTTTCTCTGGGTAAGAGTGGGGGGGGGGGGGTAGAAGGGACAGTTCATCATTACCAGCAGTAGAGTGAAGGGTATACCAGGTCTCCCCATCGCTTTCCCCTGATTTGGTGCCACTACAACCGGGCCACAATGTCTGGATCACCCCCTCTACTCTCTGCTCTCTGTCTCTCTCTCTCTCTCTCTCGCTCTCTCTCTCTCTCTCTCTCTCTCTCTCTCTCTCTCTCTCTCTCTCTCTCTCTCTCTCTCTCTCTCTCTCTCTCTCTCTCTCTCTCTCTCTCTCTCTCTCTCGCTCTCTGTCTCTCTCTCTCTCTCTCGCTCTCTGTCTCTCTCTCTCTCTCTCTCTCTCGCTCTCTGTCTCTCTCTCTCTCTCTCTCTCGCTCTCTGTCTCTCTCTCTCTCTCTCTCTCTCTCTCTCTGTCTCTCTCTCTCTCTCTCTCTCTCTCTGCTCTCTGTCTCTCTCTCTCTCTCTCTCGCTCTCTGTCTCTCTCTCTCTCTCGCTCTCTGTCTCTCTCTCTCTCGCTCTCTGTCTTCTCTCTCTCTCTCTCGCTCTCTGTCTCTCTCTCTCTCTCTCTTCTTCTCTCTGTCTCTCTCTCTCTCTCTCTCGCTCTCTGTCTCTCTCTCTCTCTCTCTCTCGCTCTCTGTCTCTCTCTCTCGCTCTCTCTCTCTCTCTCGCTCTCTCTCTCTCTCTCTCTCGCTCTCTGTCTCTCTCTCTCTCTCTCTCTCTCTCTGTCTCTCTCTCTCTCTCTCTCGCTCTCTGTCTCTCTCTCTCTCTCGCTCTCTGCTCTCTCTCTCTCTCTCTCTCTCGCTCTCTGTCTCTCTCTCTCTCTCTCGCTCTCTGTCTCTCTCTCTCTCTCTCGCTCTCTGTCTCTCTCTCTCTCTCTCGCTCTCTGTCTCTCTCTCTCTCTCTCGCTCTCTGTCTCTCTCTCTCTCTCGCTCTCTGTCTCTCTCTCTCTCTCTGCTCTCTGCTCTCTCTCTCTCTCTCGCTCTCTGTCTCTCTCTCTCTCTCGCTCTCTGTCTCTCTCTCTCTCTCTGTCTCTCTCTCTCTCTCGCTCTCTCTCTCTCTCTCGCTCTCTGTCTCTCTCTCTCTCTCTCTCTCTCTCTCTCTCTCTCGCTCTCTGTCTCTCTCTCTCTCTCTCGCTCTCTGTCTCTCTCTCTCTCGCTCTCTGTCTCTCTCTCTCTCTCGCTCTCTCTCTCTCTCTCTCTCTCTCTCGCTCTCTGTCTCTCTCTCTCTCTCTCTCTCTCTCTGTCTCTCTCTCTCTCTCGCTCTCTGTCTCTCTCTCTCTCTCTCTCGCTCTCTCTCTCTCTCTCTCTCTCTCTCGCTCTCTGTCTCTCTCTCTCTCTCTCTCGCTCTCTGTCTCTCTCTCTCTCTCTCTCGCTCTCTGTCTCTCTCTCTCTCTCTCTCTCGCTCTCTGTCTCTCTCTCTCTCTCTCGCTCTCTGTCTCTCTCTCTCTCGCTCTCTGTCTCTCTCTCTCTCTCTCTCGCTCTCTGTCTCTCTCTCTCTCTCTCTCTCGCTCTCTGTCTCTCTCTCTCTCTCGCTCTCTGTCTCTCTCACTCACTATGATCCTCCCACCCACCCTTCCCCTAGTTTACCCAAACCTTTGCTGCCCCCCTCCCTCACCCTACACCGTCTGGTCACCGGGCAGGGGAGGGGTAGACTGTGGTGCACGTGGGGAGGGTGGGGAGTAATGTGTGAGAGCTAGTATGGCCAGGGGGGGAGAGGGGGGGGATTGGACAATCATCGCTCCAATGATGCCATGAAAATAGAGTTTCACAAGATGGGACCCTGACCCCCCGGGATGGAGACGGATAGTCAACTAAAATCTGTGCTCATTAATTTCACGAAATTATATGCTTTAGATTCTAGGGAGACACAGCCAGACAGACACACAGATAAGAGTTTGGGGGGGTGGGGGAGAAGAGGGAGTAAGAGACTTGGGATAGAGATTGACAATTGATTACAGTGTTTCTTTCTGTCTGAACGGAGGGGGAAAACTGGAATCGATTTCATTTGTGTTACTCAAACTGGTAATATTAGGCCTGCAATGAAAACTTTATAAAGGTATAAGATAGATGGATAGATTTCTGAAGGATTGAAAAGATAGATAGATAGATAGATAGAAAACAGACAGCCAGGCAGATTATTAGATAGACAGACAAATAGCTGTAAACTATGTGATATTTAAAAAAAAATGTATTCAATTTTACTTCCATGTTCTATTGGTGATAATTTTTTAAGAACTAAGTTTAAACCCAGAATCTAACGGTGAATACTAACTAAACTAACATAAGGAACTTTTTTTTTTGTCTTTTTGTCCTTATTCAGTCGATATCTAGGTTGGCCTGGTCACGTGATCCTTGCACCACCTACTTCATTCCTTCAGTCTCTTCTTTGGTGAGTGTGTGAACGTATGTTTGTGTTGGTGTGTGTGTGTTAACGTGTGGTTGTGTTGGTGTGTGAGTGTGTGTGAACATGTGGTTGCGTTGGTGTGTGAGTGTGTGTGAACGTGTGGTTGTGTTTGTGTTGGAGTGTGTGTGAACGTGTGGTTGTGTTGGTGTGTGTGTATGTGTTAACGTGTGGTTGCGTTGGTGTGTGAGTGTGTGTGAACGTGTGGTTGTGTTGGTGTTTGAGTGTGTGTGAACGTGTGGTTGTGTTGGTGTGTGAGTGTGTGTGAACGTGTGGTTGTATTGGTGTGTGAGTGTGTGTGAACGTGTGGTTGTGTTGGTGTGTGAGTGTATACGAACGTGTGGTTGCGTTGGTGTGTGAGTGTGTGTGAACGTGTGGTTGTGTTGGTGTGTGAGTGTATACGAACGTGTGGTTGTGTTGGTGTGTGGGTGTATATGAACGTGTGGTTGTGTTGGTGTGTGAGTGTGTGTGAACGTGTGGTTGTGTTGGTGTGTGAGTTTGTGTGAACGTGTGGTTGTGTTGGTGTGTGAGTGTGTATGAACGTGTGGTTGTGTTTGTGTTTAAGTGTGTGTGAACGTGTGGTTGTGTTGGTGTGTGAGTGTGTGTGAACGTGTGGTTGTGTTGGTGTGTGAGTGTATACAAACGTGTGGTTGTGTTGGTGTGTGAGTGTATACGAACGTGTGGTTGTGTTGGTGTGTGAGTGTATACGAACGTGTGGTTGTGTTGGTGCGTGGGTGTATATGAACGTGTGGTTGTGTTGGTGTGTGTGTCTGAACGTGTGGTTGTGTTGGTGTTTGTGTATGTCTGAACGGGCGGTTGTGTTTACCTCTATTTCCCCCATGACGTCACTGCCTGTGAAAGTGTTTGCTAAGCGTCATTTTGGCTGGAATCCTGGGGTCTTTTTTTGTTCCAAGTGAGTTGAGAAGAGAATGTGTGTGTTTGTGTGTGTGTGTTGGGGGTGACTGTATGTTAGTTTGAGAAAATGTAATCTGTGTACTAACTTCTAATTAGTTTCGCTTGAAACTGAATTCGTGTTGATGCCCGTCTCTTGAATGGTAGAAATAAAACGGGACCTGTCCTCCCCCACAAAAACAAAGATAGACTCGTCTGGAGAAAACTTAGTCACAAGTTAGTTTCTTTTTTTTATAAAATTTAATAACTAATAACGAGTATTGTGACGATCGCTTTCATTAAATCCAAATTGAACTCTCGTCAAGGATTCCAGACATGTGGGGGCCCCTAGATTATCCGGCTGTTGCCGTGATCACCTGGACATGTGGGGCCCCTATATTATCTGGCTGTCGCCGTGCTCACCTGGACATGTGGGGGCCCTAGATTATCTGGCTGTTACCATGCACACCTGGACATATGGGGCCCCTAGATTATCTGGCTGTCGCCGTGCTCACCTGGACATGTGGGGGCCCTAGATTATCTGGCTGTTACCATGAACACCTGGACATATGGGGCCCCTAGATTATCTGGCTGTCGCCGTAGTCACCTGGACATATGGGGCCACTAGAGTATCTGGCCTTTGCCGTGGTCACCTGGACAGGTGCGGCCCCTAGATTATCTGGCTGTTGCCGCGGTCACCTGGACAGGTGCGGCCCCTAGATTATCTGGCTGTTGCCGTGGTCACCTGGACAGGTGGGGATAATAAGAAAGTTGGGATGACGACAGAGAGAGATAGAAAGATGATGATTCAGATCCGCCCGTAGGCTTCATAATAACTCTGTAATCTGGGAAATAGATCTTAAGAAACAAATATATGATCCTATCACTGCATCCTGCTTTAGAATCAAATAGATAAATATTTTGTTAATCATTCGGTGTTGCTGTTTTAACTCGAACTAATTTCTCATGTTATAAAAAAAAAACGTTCTGCAATATCGCGCTTGTGTGAGCACCCTTCATTCAAACGGATGTTAATTACACGTCATAAAAACCCCCGACCAATCAGATTTGTGGAACATTTTCCCATAAGCCTTTCGGGCATGAAAATTTTATCACCAGCAAAGCTTTTTTTTTTTCTATATTACATCTTTAATCTTCCATCAGACCGAATAATAAATGAGATGACATTTCAGTCCATGGCTGATCAACCCAGACAGTTGTATTTATTTGATGCACGTTTAAATGTAGAGCCTTTTTTGGAACTTTGGATGCCCTAACCAGAAGTTTCTACACATAGTAACCAGAAACTTTTACAGATAGTAAATAGAGACTTCTACAGATGGTGTCCAGTGAATTTTACAGATGGTGTCCAGAGTATTATACAGATGGTGTCCAGAGTATTATACAGATGGTGTCAAGAGAATTCTACAGATGGTGTACAGAGAATTCTACAGATGGTGTACAGAGAATTCTATAGATGATATCCAGAGAATTCTACAGATGGTGTACAGAGAATTCTACAGATGGTGTACAGAGAATTCTACAGATGGTGTCCAGAGAATTCTACAGATGGTGTACATAGAATTCTACAGATGGTGTCCAGAGAATTCTACAGATGATGTCCAGAGAATTCTACAGATATGTAGGCGCCAATGAAAGTATCTCTCGGGGGGGTCTTCTGAGAACCGGATTTAATATAAACATTCACTAGAAGGGACCCCCCCCCCTTATAGTAACGTGAGCCCCAAACTGTTGTCTAAATAGCCCACCCATAAAACGGCTCTGTTTACATACTATTTCAAAATTCACCAAACGCACGTCAAAAGAAGAAAGCTGTGGCGGCTATCTACGTCGAAACGTTACAAATTGTTTGAAAGAATGTTTACCTTAGATGCCGCACGGGATAGTGCCGCACCATTCACACGCTGCGTAATGCATGCGTGCTGCGCCATCACAGTTTTAGTTTTCAATACAATGATGACGCGAAATTATTTTACCGTTGGCCAATGTAATTAAACCAAAACAAGGGCCATTAAAAATATTATTCTACCTTGCAACAGTTTAGAAACTCATCTATTGACACGATTTCTATTTGTCTTGTGCTGTTGACTGTTCTCGTCTAAATAAAGAGAACAAAAAAAAAAACATCAAATAACCATTCTGACAAGGAGAAGATAAATACGGACAGAAATCTAAAAATATTTTTGTAAATTACGTTAATGGCATTGCTGTTATTATAGACAAAGAAATAGCTTAAGAAGTCATAAACAAAGTGAGTAGTGCATTTGAATTTCTTGAAAAAAAAAATTATTAAATCAAGGGAAATAAATTAGTTTAATTCGATAACACACCTGCGTTACCTCCCCGTTTCCTTTCTGATTAAAGTCATGTCAATTCGAACTTAATGGATCGAGCCAACAGAACTAATATTTAATGGGTCGCGCCAACAGAACTAATATATAATGAGTCGCGCCAACGGAACTAATATTTCTTTTGGTTGGTCTCCGCTGATTGGAAGGAACCCCGTTAAAATTCTCAACAAAATTATTATTTCTTTTCCATCTCAGATGGATTGTGTCGATTGAATGATTGTGTCGATTGAATGATTGTGTCGATTGAATGATTGTGTCGATTGAATGATTGTGTCGATTGAATGATTGTCGATTGAATAATTGTGTCAATTGAATGATTGTGTCGATTGAATGATTGTGTCGATTGAATGATTGTGTCGATTGAATAATTGTGTCGATTGAATGATTGTGTCGATTGAATGATTGTGTCGTGCCTAGGGTAGTTGGCACAAATAATACCGGGCTATGCATGGGTGGAAGTGGGATGGATCGCCGAGTGGAGTAGATACTCGACTGTCGACCTGAGAGTCCTGGGTTCGATCCTCGTTGAGGCCCATGGAATTTTTTCCTGGTGAAATTTGGTGCAAAATCGTCCCACAAGTCCACCCAGCTTTAAATGGGTACCTGACTTTAAGTTGGGGAAGTAAAAGCGACAGGGCGTTGTGCTAACCACACAATCCCTTCATATACCGAGGTTATAGAAACAGATGAATTCTACACTTCATCTGCCCCGATGGCCCGATAGGGCTAAGGGAACTTTACTTTTTTATGCATGGGTGGGAAGGTGGCTGAAATGAAAGCATCCTGGCAGAAATACCTAAAATATATTTCTTATATATATATATATATATATTATTATTATTATTACATAGTATGGTCTTGAGGCCAGTTGGTATGTTTACAAGTATGAGGCCATGTATTTTTATTCTGAACTGTACATAGTGCCTTCAAGAAAGTGCTTGCTTCTTGTCTGTTTGTCCGCCTCTATGTATGTCTGTCTGTATGTTGCTTCTAAAAATATTATAATACCTCGTGTAAACAGTGGCAATCCGTCTAGGGCGGCCCTTAAATCGCCACCATCCGGGGGGGGCGACATTTTCCCCACTTTAGTATCGTTTGGTACTGTAATGGGGCGACATTTCCCCCACTTAAATATTGTTTGGTACTGTAATGGGGCGACATTTCCCCCACTTTAGTATTGTTTGGTACTGTAATGGGGCGACATTTCCCCCACTTTAGTATTGTTTGGTACTGTAATGGGGCGACATTTCCCCCACTTTAGTATTGTTTGGTGCTGGGGCGACACTTTTAGAGTGATTAAATTTTTTTTTATTATTTGGAATTGTAATTTGTAATTGCACATCCAGCTTACATGTACTTACTGAAACACAGGAAGGTGTAGCTGGGCCCCACAAGTACTTTTATTTTGCCCCCCCCCCTGAACTCAAGAACGTCCATGTAATAACAGAATATTTCTAAACTAATGAAGCGAGAAAATATCCCGACAAATTTCATGCAGATTTTTCAATTCTCTTTACATTACTTAAACTGCTCAAACTGTTTAACTAGGCAAGAAATCGTTCAAACGTTTGTTATGATTTCAAACAATTGTTTTAGCTCTTTTGAAAATTATGTTTATCTTGTTAGTTTGATTTGTATTTCCCATGTCAAGTGTGGGTTGATTCCCTTCTCTCCACCCCCACCCTCCACCGCCATTCCTTCCCTTTTCAGAATCGATTTTTTTTTCTTTCTTATAATTAAATATTGCAGGCTTGAATTAAAATTTCTTGTTCAATTTATTTTTCCGATCCAAATGTTTTTTCTTTGCCGTCGGCAAATAAATGGAATGTCGTCCTTGTGTAATATGTTGAGGCGATACACCAAAAACAAATGCGTGTCTAGCTTCTTCCTAAAGAAATGCCAACTACTTGGAATAGTATGTATCTATATAGTTGGAGAAGAAATGCAATACATTAATCATTCATTAGTTTGAAGACTAGAGAGAGGTTAGTTTTAGATTGAAGATTCAAACATTTTAACATTAAGACATTATTGATTTTCTGCATGACATCCGAAAAAATTATCATTTTTTAGTCAATCTAATTGGTCGCAAGCAGAGGGCGGGTTCAATCTCCATTAATGTTAGTTATTTTCTACAATGACCGACGCAATACTTCGAAGGACGTAACAGCTTTGGGGAGGTAGAACAAGTGGTGGAGGCTACGGGTTCAAATCCCATCAGCACAAATTAAGCCTACATATGTCCACATTAGTGCCTACATGACCAATGACCTACGTACACATTAGTGCCTACATGACCAATGACCAAAGTTTACATTAGCGCCTAAATGACCAATGACCAAAGTCCACATTAGTGCCTACATGACCAATGACCTACGTCCACATTAGTGCCTGCATGACCAGTGACCAAAGTCCACATTAGTGCCTACATGACCAATGACCTACGTCCACATTAGCGCCTACATGACCAATGACCTACGTCCACATTAGTGCCTACATGACCAATGACCAAAGTCCACATTAGTGCCTACATGACCAATGACCTACGTCCACATTAGTGCCTATATGACCAATGACCTACGTCCACATTAGTGCCTACATGACCAATGACATACGGCCACATTAGTGCCTGCATGACCAATGACCTACGTCCACATTAGTGCCTACATGACCAATGACATACGTCCACATTAGCGCCTACATGACCAATGACCAAAGTCCACATTAGCGCCTACATGACCATTGACCTCAGCCCTCCCTGCATGTGAGCCCCTAGGTTGTTAGGGACTCAACTGATCAACTCATTCACACAGAAATACACCCATTCATAAATTGATACTTGAACACACACACACACAAACGTTTTATATATAAATATATTGAGATGCACACTGTTGTTTAACTAGAATGTGTGGCACTGCCTGGGAGGACCTTCGAATACCTCCTCCATTCCATTGCCATTAAAACTAAAGCGGGGAAAATACCACCTCTTGTTGGTGGAAAGTAAGTGAACTAATTTTGATATAATATAGCAGGGGTAGAGCCACGCACCAGGTCGTACTGGGCCGCCTTCCAGTTTGTAGTTCTTAGAAATAGCAGCATCATACCTAATACGATTTTCTCCCGAATCGCCCGCTATCGTCTGCTGAGTATTTAAACATTGATACATCAATAGTTGCATCGCAATAGCTAAATAAGCCGTATATGAGATTACAATTAAGAGAAAGATTTCTTTAAAATTCTTTCTGAATTTTTATAGTAAAAAGCGTTCTTTAAAAAAAAAATTATAATTTAATTATAAATATGAGTCATCTTGTTTCAAATCTAAAGTTAAAAAATCAAACTGTCGAAGCCGTGAAATAAAATTATATTATAGCACGTAGTTGTTAGAAGAAGAAAAAACTATAATTGAGTATCACTGTTATATAGTAGCGTATGTAGTTCATGAACTAACACATTTAAGATGTGATCGGTGGCGACAGAAGTTCTATTGCACGTGGACAAATGTATAATCAAAAGGAAAATTGCAAAATATCTAGATAATTAACCAAAAAGATCCCCCCTTCCCCCCCCCCCCAAATAAATTTAATAACAATAAAGATAATTAAAAAGTTCCTCAATATTCAATTTAAAAAGTTAAAAAAAAATACTTTTAAAAATATTAATTTAAAAATTTTAAAAAAAAAGCCATTGAGAGCAGGAAAAAAAAAATCATAAAAATAATGAAGAGCCGCACGTTGCCGCCCCTGAATGAGAGACGGGAGAAATCACGGATGAATAAGAAATAGTTGATAACTTATCAGAGGTGTGTAGTTAAGTTTTTTTCATATATATTTTCCTTTCCAGTTTACAAGGGAGATGATGAGAGATTTGGAGAAAATTGAGGGTCGCAAGCTGGTCATAGCCTGTGATGGATCTAGTGGTCAAGCGGCGAGACTCCTTGGTCTCAGTGATGAGTTCTTGCAGCATTCGTGTCGAGCGTATGGCGCAGTGGCTGCCCTGGACAGGCCGGAGGAGTGTCAAATACCCATGCCGGTAGGTAGGTGATCCCCACCCCCCCCACAGTCTATCCGTACCATGTTGCCATTGTATAGTTTGTTGTGTGGCATAGTTGGATGGAGAGGGCGTGTGGTTATGTAAGACCTTGCAGTGTTTGTTGTGTGGCATTGTTGGATGGAGAGGGCGTGTGGTTATGTAAGACATTGCAGTGTTTGTTGTGTGGCCTAATTGAGTGAGATTGTACCACCACCACCACAGTCGTAGCACAATGAAGCTCATGGGTTTTCATCCTCAAAGTGTGGTCATCTCCAGTATCATATGACTTCATTGTTTATGTCTGACGACTCACGTCCTACAAAAATAAATCCTCATCATACATGACAGTAAAACCCAGTCCACGACGTATGCAATCGGCCTATTTCTCTTTGTGCACTCATCTTTGAGATTTTTTTTTAAAGTACATTACATAATTGTATAGATTTGATCAGTGTTTTATTTCTGAATACTTATTGTGTCTTATTATCAGAATATTAGTAAAGACAACAATATGGCTCTACAATTATAAATGAACCCTGTGATGCATATTAATAATTAAAATATGTGTTTGAGATTATTTTATTTTTTATTTTAGTATAATCCCCAACAGTCGTTTTCCAATAATAAACAGCCACAGGAAAAGTTAATTTTATTATAAAATCCATTGGAAGAAATAAAATGAGGATTTTGAGTTTGTGCTTAAAATGAACCGGCAGACATAAAAAAAAAAAATACTGAACAATCGTTAAAATGTTAATGCCAAAGAAATATTGCCTAAACATATTGCTGTTATTTTTTAATCGGGTCGAAACCATAATTTATTTTTATTTTTGGCATAAAGGATTTATTTTATTTTAATTAGTTTTGTGTGCAGTTGACAGGCAGAGAATCAGGCCCGTAGCCAGGTCAAAGTAAGCAGGGGGGCACCAATACCCAGCAAGGGGGCAGTTTTTCTCATTTTAGTTACTTTTTCCTTATTTTTTACTTTTTTTCTTTTTTAAGCGGGGGGGGGGCACGGCCCCCAGTGCCCCCCCCCCTTGACTGCGGGGCTGCAGAGAATTACGTTCTTATAAATCTAATCAGAGTGTAGCCATCTTTACAATCATTATGATCTGGGTTTTAATCTTGAGATGAAAGGGAGACAAAAATAATTTTCGTACAAAATAAAGCCCCTTTTTTAGTTAAGCCCCTTTTAATGTTAAGCTCTCAAAGATAAAATTTTCTGTTTTAGTTTCTGATTTTATTTCTGACAAGGATTTTATTTAATAACCCGATACATATAATTTGGAGATGTCCTAGATATACTAGGATGAAGTACATGTAGAAATAATTATAGAACATATGTGTAGGAGGGAAATACTGAAATTATTATTTTTAAAATTGAAATTATAAAATTTTTAATATTTTTTTTCAATACTGAAAATAATAATATCTGATACCCAGTTTTAAATTCTCATTTTAGTTTGAATTCATGCTGAGAAATCAACTAAAATGTATTTTACTAAAAAAAAAACTTTTTATTCTTTCTTTCTATTGTCAACATGTTTTGTTCTTTTCTTCTCCAGGAGAGGCTGGTCCATAATCTACATTTTGATTTGACAGCCTACGGCGCTGAAACATCAGAAGTTGACGGCCATCAGGGATTTAGTTTTAAAATCTTCGGCACCTCACGCCAGCGGTTCATGGCGTTGTGTATTCCTAAATGTGAATCACCTGAAGTGAAAAGTTTGAGAACCGTTCTAGACAGATCGGTGAGCATTTGTTTAATTTGTGTCTCTAAATCGATAGCCATTAGTCTGTAAACAAATTGTTCATATGTTGTGGCAGTTTTTTTTTTGTAACAAAAAAGGTGCCGGTACTCAGTGATTATGTGCAGAAAGCAGTTTCGCATTTTATATTTTAATACTCATTGCGCACAATTTTAAAATAATTCAATTTTAACAAATTAATAATATAATAAATTAATAATAAAAATTAAAATGCAAGAAAAGTAATAATTTTTTTCCCCACATTGAAAAAAGCACTGTGTTGTAGTATCCTAGGATAATGTACTTTTGATGGCGTTGTGCAAGGGTAAATTTAGGAGCGCTAGTCAAATACACTGTCAATGCTAATCTTTTGGATCTAATAGTCTTTCACAATTAAAAACCACTGGCTCCTCCATAGTTGAATCATTTTAGCCAGGAGCTTCTAACAATTGCTCAGATCACAAAATTTTTTTTTATCATATTCACTTATAATTAATGTTTTGGGAAATTTGAAATAAGTTATTGCCAACTTGTCTAAGCCAAATCGATTTGAAACTTTGAACACTTGTGTATTCTCGATGACAATACTATTTTAAAGCATTCAAGTTAATTCATTAAATTCTTATGAAGTCCCAATATGATTTTGATTTTTGTTTTGTTTTTTTTAAGACTGGTGTGCTATTTTTAATATTTTTTTTATAAACTTTATCAACAGAACCAAGTGAAATTCTTTTAACTATATAGTATTAGAAAATATAAAACAGCGGATTTTTTTCTAGTATTTTGTTATCACATTTTATAAACCATTTATTAGTTTAAATTAACTAAATAAAATATATTTCCTATAAATATTTGTATGATGTAAGCCAAAGAAAATATATTTTTACTTTTGAGCACATTTTTGAAAAATTTTTTAAAGATTTTTTCACTTTCTTTTTTTTCCAATTTTGATTTTTTGGGCAGATGATGAGGAATATTTTTCTAAAGTGTTTCAACACGTATAAAACTGATGCAGAGCCCAGATTGAGTGATCCAATGGCAGTCAAACATATGAAATTTAGTCCTAGACTTTTCGAAGTGAAACTGTCCCAAAGATATGAAACAACGGCTTATTTTCAAGACAATAATTTATTTGTAGTTGCTGAAGGAGAAGCAGCCAGATGCTATAATATACATACAGGTTAAATACATTTATAGTTCCTGAAAGTTTACTAGCTTAATTTTTTTTTTTTAAAGTAATTTTTAAAGAATGTAAATATTCCTGTATTTATTCCTACATGCAATTTTCTATAAAATTCTTTTTAATGATTTAAATAATTTTTGATTTTTCAGGGATGGATGTGAATGTCGGTATCAAAGGATTGATGAGTCTTTCTAATTTTATTTCTGTGATATCTATAGCAGAGACTGAACATGCTATACTCCAAGCACTGTTACAAAAAAATAAAGATGCTGATCGTATTAGCCGAGACTTCATCAGATGTGGTTTGGCAGAATATCATTTACTACGCAGTGAAAAATAGCAGATTTTTTCTTTGTTCCTTATGAATTTTTTATTCTGAAAACAATTTTGAAGAATAAGATTTCTTCATCTGAAAAGCTGACATATTATAAAGGAAAGATGAAATCCAGGGTTATTGGATCATTATTTTTTTATATTAGCCTATTGGTACAACTTTGTATAGTAGTTTTTATTTATTATAGACGTCAATCTTTTATTTAACGAAAATCCTTCTGCTGATTGTTTCAAGCAAACGTTTGATATATTTCATACACTGAACTTTTTGCAGCTTAGTAAAAATGCTAGAAATTTATATAGTGAACTTTTTTGCAGCTTAGTAAAAATTCTAGAAATTTTAAAATTCTATATGAATTGAGACTAAATGTGAAATGCATTTATTAGAAAGCAGAAAGGAGTTTTTTCATGAAATATTATTTAAAAAAAGGTGTTTTATTTTCCTTCCTTTCTCCATCTCTCAGCTTCATATTATATTTTAGAAGATAAAAATAAATAATTGCTTATTGAATTCATATCATTTTCTTTTTTCTGAGCCTATTTCAGGGGGTTACAGTTTTTATCTTTTATACAAATATATTTATATTATGAATATGTAATTGTAAATATTACAGATGTTTTAATAGACATTTGAAAACTTTCATTGCTATATTGTTTTAAATTCATAACGAATGTTATGACTTTTAATTAAACACTCGCTGTGCGAGATGAGATGATTTATTTATACTGACATATCTCATTTGAACATAATATCCAGTTTTTATTTTGCCCTTCAGTAGGCTCGAACTTTTTAGCATTTGTTGCAGCTAATTCCACCTCTAGAGGGTTCATATCAGAAAGAAGCAAGTGGAGTGTCACTTTAGTTACCATTTATTATAATTTGAGTTGAGTAATATTTTAAAGTAATATTTTGAATTTACATACAAGTATTGCTGGCAAAATCTCTTTAATTTGAACATCTGCATTTGTCAATAATGAAAAAAAAATCAATGCCAAGATTAATTACTTGATGTAATGTTTTTTTTTCCAATTCTTCAGTGTATTTAGTTATTTTTCTTTTTAACATAATGTTGATGTGTTCAATTAAATCAATTCCAATTGAATAGGAGGAAAAAAAACTTCAAACTAAAATGAAAGTAGGTCATATTTCCAGAGTTAATAGTTGGCAAAAAGGATTTTTTTCTTTTTGCTATCTAGAATTTCATTTGTGGACATAAGGACCCTTAAGAAATGTGCTGCATGAATGGTACATCATACCACTTAATGTCTGTATGTCTGTCTGTGTGTGTCTTCCTACTAAAGAATAATGAAATTTCCATATTATTCTGATTAATAAAATTTTATCACTTTAAAAAAAAAAAATTTATTTTGTACATTTTTTAATTAGCATTTTGTATATTTCTCTCGATTTTCTTTTGTTTTGATTAATTAACTCTGACAACAATTATTATAATTATTTGTGTGCAAGTGAGAATTTTCAATGGGTGACACCAGCCTATTCCATGGATCTAATGGACCATGATGTTCATTTCAATTGTATTTCATGGAGAGAACTCAAATCAATACATGACCTGTTCCTAGCAGTGCAGCCGTCTGAAGTTCACTTATATTTAGCTTACCTGGTATTCTATCAATGTTTCTTCATAACTCCCCGCCCACCCACCCACACCAACGGGAAGGGTTGTGGCTCTCATCACCACATTCTCTCCATTTTCAATTTCTAGGTGTTTATATTTGAACAGCTTTTCCTCGTGTTTGGTGGACAAACTTCTGTCCAAAGTAACAGCCATATCAATAAGCTGACATATGCTTTTTCTACAGATCATTAAATTTTAAATATGTTTATTATGTGAGAAATAATGGATTTCTTTAATCTCTGCCAATACTACTTCAAAAAAAAGCAAAAATTAGAATTGTATAAAAAAGTCTCAATATTTTGATGTGAGAATAAAAAATGACATTATACTGAGAATTCAGACAGCATGATTTTAAATCATTTATTTGAACATCATGTACCGTAAAAAAATATGAATGCTATTTAAATATGCCACCAACGTGTACATGGTTAATGGATTGACATGAACACAGGGTTTTAGAAAGTTTACAGTACAAAATCATTGCAAGACATATGAAGTTCATAAAAAATATTTTTATAAGGCCCATGTATATTGATTATATATCTACAGAAAGTTTATTGACAATTTAAAAATAAATGTATAGGAAAATATTCTATTATTTGTTAATAATTTACAACACCGGAATGGTTGACGAATGAAAAAAATGTATTATGTAAGACTGTTTTAAATCTGAAAATAAAAATGAAAGTAAGTTTTTTTTATTTGTATTAACTGTACTCTACTGTAAAAATAATTTAACACGAGGAAATATGCAAAAAACATAAAATTGTATAAAATATGTTCATACAGTGGCATAATGAAAAAGTTTTCCCACTCTGGGTACCACTTTAAAGGAGTTGTTGCCATTTCAAAAGGGAAAAAAGTGTATGTTAAACATGTCTTTGAGATATCACAACACTTTATAAGTCAGTTTGTAAGGTGTGGTGGAATGGATGGCCTAGTGGTGTAGATGATCAACTGTCGACCTGAGAGTCCTGGCTCGATCCTTGGTGAAGACTATTTTAAGAACATCCACATTAGAGATTTATCAAGTGATTGCAAGATATCAGAGGTCCGTCATTATATGGATAAGACTATTTCTTGAACCTAACGCAAGACTCGCAAGAGTTCTTGCTGCTATTTCTACATTTCTTTACAGTGAAGGCTGAATGGCCACAGAACTGAATGAACGGCCATTGAGCAGCAATGGGATTGGAACCCGTAACCTGCAACTAGCCAGTTTGGCAGACTACATCAGTGCCAACAAATCAGTTAATGGATAGAAGAGAAAATGTGACTATTTACCATATATATTTTATGCTTCTGTAGGCCATATCTGATTGACTGCGTGGTGCTTCGAAAGAGAGCCAGATCTGCATGCTGCAGCCTGTTCTGCACGCTGTGGTTTACTGGTTCAACTCCAGGCCTGTTCATACACTTATGTCTTCATCAGTGCCTCTAAGGCCACTATCGGCTATGGGGAGGATGAAAGAGGGGTACTAAAAAAAAACCCATACATCAGTGGTCTAACATTTCATCTTTTCAGGGACTTGACAAAAACAGACAATGTCCATCTAGATGCCTCTAGAACGGATGGTCTTGTGGTAAAGCGCTCGACTGTTGACCTGAAGGTCACTGGTTTGATCTTCAGTGAGGACCAAGGAATATTTTCAGGTCTTGGCTGAAGTCCCCACTTATGTCTCCCATGGTGCCTCCATGGCCATTGCACTATGGGCTATGGTGGGGATGAAATAAGGGCACCATAAAAACCGTCCCATTAGTGTTTTATAGAATCTAAGAGATTTCATCTCATCCTTACAGGGACTTCACACACATGTCATCCCTGGTATGGGGGAGCCTCTGTCAGTCCAGTCCAACAGTGTTTTAAATAAAAAATACAATCACACAGTAGTTGTGTAATGTCTAACACATCATAAAAAAATATGTATATATAAAGAACACAACCTTTGCTTCACACTCACTACAGGTACATGTACAGGTAGTATGATTCTCTGGTCTACAAGTCATGATTTTTTGTTCCCTTTATCTCTAAATTTTATTAATGAAAAACAAAAGCATGCTGAATATTGAGTTTAACAAATTATGTAAAAATCAATTATCAATTTTTAGCCAAACGCTCTTGATAATCACACAGCATGAAAATCACTATGGCACAATTTTAACAAGACACACCAGCCATAAGTCACAGGATAAATAATTTACAAATCAGCTGACTTGGTGCACATAAGGAAAACGAGTTCTTATAAAAAATGGTAATAACTTCAATATACCATAGCCAACAAAATATTTGTAAAAAAATACCAAACAATACAGTGAAAGACATTAATAGAATAAAAGCGTTCATCAGATAAAAATTGTTTCAGCTTTGGTTTACAACCATTAAATGGGTTACAAACCTTCATTTAAGTTGACATGAAAAAAGTTTAAAATTTCAAATAAATTTCTGTATTTCAATTGTTTTTTTAGTGATCAATTAGAAAAAGAGAAAACAGTGATCCGCAAATCACATAAGACTGGCCATAAGTCTAGTATTTGTCGACTTATGTACTTATTGTTGAATTATTTATGAGTCTACTTATGTGTTAGGCCGCTCATTTTGGTCAGCTATGGCCTGGATGTATGCTATAATAAAAGTGCTGTAAATGTATCATAAAAATAAAAGTTTGGTTATGTGGTGTACAAAACAATATGTGTACATATTGATATGGCACAGAGCATGATGGCTCATTGAAAGTTTACAAAACAATATGTGTACATATTGATATGGCACAGAACATGATGGCTCATTCAAAGTTTACAAAACAATATGTGTACATATTGATATGGCACAGAACATGATGGCTCATTCAAAGTTTACAAAACAATATGTGTACATATTGATATGGCACAGAACATGATGGCTCATTCAAAGTTTACAAAATAATATGTGTACATATTGATATGGCACAGAGCATGATGGCTCATTGAAAGTTTACAAAACAATATGTGTACATATTGATATGGCACAGAACATGATGGCTCATTCAAAGCTTATAAAAAAAAAAAAGTAACATAGCACCATTATTGGAATTACTAGTATATGTCATCAAAGATATGTTATGATAATACTACGTTGATGAGACAACTTGCTGGTGGTGTTTGAGACATCGATGGAAGACGGGAAGGAACTGGTTGAGACCGAGTGCAATACATTCGGGTACAAAGCCTGGGCGGACAAGACTGAATTGTCAATTTCACTTTCCGAGTTCAGATTTTTCTTTGAAAGGCTTCGGCGGGGCATTGCCACAGGGCGTTGAGTCGCTTTCGGGGAAGGAGTTTGGTTTCTACGAGGAGGTAACGGAGGTGGCCTGATCATCATCAGTGGGCTTGTTTTCTCTGCCGTGGTGACGACAGCCACATCTGACATGGAACTGTCCATTTGTTTAAAATGTGATGGTCTAGGGGGAAGGGGTGGGGGCATCAGAGATTCCTGAGTGGTCGTTGGATTCGTACGATTTCCAGGATGTGATACTTCTGAAGGGTCAAGAATATTGGCAACAGTATTAGCAGGGTCATTCAGGTTATCAGTATGTGTCTTACTGGTAACAGCATCTGTTGATATTTCTGACAACACATTAGGTGAGATTCTTTTGTAAGTGGGTGAGGTGCGGCTAGATGGGTATCTGTCTTGACTGACAGGCACTGCTGCTAAATGAGGCGATTTATCAGCATGCTTTTCACCAGACCCAGGAGAATGGTGAGAACTTGCAGTTGGCATGTACTGTTTCTTTCCCATATGATGAGGGGAGACAGTTTCTGAATCAACCTTCTCATCAGGATTGGGAACAAAAGGATGCACTATGGGTGGAGAATTATCTTCCAGCTCATAGCTTTCAGGCGCTCTCCGTTTCTTATCTTTCTTTATGCTTACTTTATTTACAACGGCATACACAGCAGCCATGTCTTCTTCTCCTACATCAGTCTCTGGTCTACTGACAGTTACATTCTGGTTGGCATGAAACTGACCAATATCTGCATAGGTCAAGTTCATAAAAGATCTACTTTTGGCATCTGTTCTATCCAACACTGTTGAATTATTTGGAATATCAATGGCTTTGGACTTTCGCTGTGAATTATCACTAGAGTACAATGGATTTTTCCTTGGTTGCATCTCTAACACTATGGATTTCCCATGTTTTGAAACGTGTTTTAGTTTGGAAAAATTGTGAAAATATCTTTCTTTTTCTATGTCCACAATATTCAACATGCTTAGACTTTCCTTTTTCTGGGACATGGGGAACTCCAGGGCAGAATAACCATCTCCCAGAGAGAGATTCCCAATCGACTCATCACTGTCACTACCATCATCATCAACGGAAACCTGGTCTTCTGATATCTCCGTACTCCAGTCACTAGTGTCATGTCTTTCAGCTACCTGAGTCAGCTGATCATCCATGCCTCCGTATGAGTGAGTATTAGCCCCATTCATCTGTATCTCTTCATCACTCATCACATCATTCAAATTACCGATATCTTCATCTTCCCCCACCAATGTATCTGCATCATCCGCATCCTCCTTATCCAGACCTCCGATGTCTGAAGAACCAGCCTCCTTGACTCGAATTGTCTGATGGGATGAGTCTGCAAAGTTATCCATTGAGAAAGACAGGGTTTCACTGCACGAGTCAACGTTCACGATCTTACTACTGTTTGCAGATTGTCTGCCACTGTTGAAGCCGCTCAGACTGCTGCCCCACTCCACCCTTCCTCCGGTGATAGAGTCCTGGTTGTCCCCAATGTTGACCAGCACCTCAATGCTGTGGCTCGAGGTTCTTGAATTGCGGTGGACATCATGTTTTGAAGCATGCAGTGGAGCGGACTGGATGGAATCTAAGCTGGCAAGACTCCCAGCATGAGCCTGAGCCCTGGCCAGCTGCATGTGGTGAAAAAGAAGAGCGTCGCGGTCAATGTTGGTCATGCTGACCAAAGGTTTGACAAACTCATCCTGTGAAATCAGGGAGTCGGGTGACAACGGCCTAGTGAAGAATTCATGATCTGGGTTGGCGTCATTCTGAGAGTTCTTTAGGGTGTTAACCTCATTTTTGGACAACATAATTTCATGTCTTGACTTATAAATGTCCTCAATCTCCTGGTCGATTGTCGTGTCGATTGAAGTGATGGATTCAGTCGGAGATACGCTGAAGTCTTCATTGTCAAACAGGTGGCTGTAAGGGTCATCATTTAAACCATCATATGGATTAATGTATATAGCCTCGGCATGGTGGGGCAGATGGGAAGACTCCACATCTTTCATCAAACTATGACCAGAATTTGAGCTATCTGTTGCATTTCTCTGCAGACTGCTTGTATCCAAAATAACATAGGGATCTTCATCTTCCAAATCCACATTTGACGCTGGGTTTCTTGGAATTATTTGCTCAGCAATGGTTTGAGACTCTTTTCTTTGATGCGATCCTCCGTGAGATTTTTTCCTGTACAGACGTCTTTCACTAGATGGAGTACCAGTGCTGGAATTACTGTGAGATATATGCCCGTGAGGATCATTTGTGGCGGTGGTGGTGATGACATCTCCGACATCATGTGAAACGGATCTGTCATGCACTTCTTCGGGAGTTGAAGAAGTCTGTACTGTATCTGAATCAAGGAGTTGCTTCCGTCCAGTGCGATGCCTCTTGGCATGGCCAGATTTGTCAATAATAACTCCATTCAGCTCCTCACTTCTTGGGACACCATCACGATAATGGAGGATATCTTTTGGCTGATTCAGGGCCTGATAATAGAAGTATACATATTAAGAATGTCTCCAAAATGGATTTTGCTTGTTTAAAGAACATTTAATAAGATAATGACAAAGAGATTGAGCTTTTGGGAAGTAAGCGAAAATCAATAAGCTGTTAACAGAATAATCATTTGAAAGTAAATACATATATGTAGCTTAATTTAATTAAAATTCTTTTTAGCAGTCCATCTAAAGCCTAATTTAAAAATAAAAGTGAAGAAACATTAACAGTAACTGACCTTAAGAAGCTCCTTTTGACTTTTTCTTTGTATTCTCATTAAATCAGTAATTCTGGCTCGTTCAGTTTCAGAGAACATGAGCCTCACAACTAGAACTGCGATGTTCTCTCTAGCACCATAACCCTGAGCCAAATCTTGAAGTCGTTTGGCTGCTACCACTGGATCAGGCGTATCCTTGAAAAAAAAAGCAGAAAACATCAGTGCACAAAGTTTAAATAAAAAAGAGACTAAGACTGCAACAGATTCCTTAAATAATTTTTTTTTAATTTTTAAAATGTAAAATAATTTTATTTAAAATCATTTGTATCTTTTTTTCACATCACCTTTTATAAATAAATTGTTTGCGCATTGCACTAATTATCTTTGTTTCACATCACCTTTTATAAATAAAATGTTTGCGCAATGCACTAACTATCTTTGTTTCACATCACCTTTTATAAATAAAATGTTTGCACAATGCACTAATTATCTTTGTTTCACATCAACTTTTATAAATAAAATGTTTGCGCAATGCACTAATTATCTTTGTTTCACATCAACTTTTAAAAATAAAATGTTTGCGCAATGCACTTATTATCTTTGTTTCACATCACCTTTTATAAATAAAATGTTTGCGCAATGCACTAATTATCTTTGTTTCACATCACCTTTTATAAATAAAATGTTTGCGCAATGCACTAATTACCTTTGTTTCACATCACCTTTTATAAATAAAATGTTTGCGCAATGCACTAATTATCTTTTTTTTTTATTTTTAAATTAAGCCTAAAAGCATTGCAGCCAGGAATTCTAAGGTTTCTGGCAAACTATTAAAACAGGGACTCTCTGGGCTTGTTGCCCCAAATATGGCACAAAAATAAATTAATTAAAAAAGAGCTGGGCCCAAGAGAAGTGTGCCATCCAGTCATTGAGTCAACACAAATGTAAACTTAAGTTTATTTTGTCAGTAAAGTTGACAAGTTTTTATTAGTATTTTTTTTTTTTTTTTAGTTTGAAGTTGAAACCTTTATTTCGAGCACAGCTTCCTCGTAGGTGACGTACTGCCACAGGCCCTGACTGGCGACAATACAGAGGGAGTCCTCATTGGTCAGTAATGTTGAGCTGACGTGGGGCTCGGGAATGACATGAGGATACAGGTAGCTGCATCCCAGAAGTCTTGTGTTGTATGTCACTCCAGACACTCGACCGTCCTTTAATGAACAAAAAATTTTCATTAAAGTAAAAAAATATGCACATGTCTAAAATAATTTTGTCGGTGAGTTTAAGTCAGAGAAAATTAATATGACATAAAAATGAATTTAGAGCTGCTAAAAAAAACTTCGTATTAAAATTAAAGATATATGTATAGACAAACATTTATACATTCGTTAATAAAAAAACAACCAAGCTTTCATGAAAACAAAATTAAAGAATTTTAACTTTTTATGAAAGGGGGATCTTTCAGAGGAGGTAATAAGCAAAAAAATATAAATGGCAGTTTTTGTCTTATGCTGCAATGATATTTGTATTTTACCTCTGTGATTATTCCCCCTGTTTTGACAACCCTCTGAGTGTCCTCCACATCTTCAGCAACTAGAAATGGTCTGGACAGCAGCATCCACTTTTTATGTCTACACAACACCACCTGAAACAAAAAAACCAGGTTATCAATTGTGATAAAAGCATCTTAACAAAATACATGTACGCCTGTATGGTGTTGCAGAAAAATTGTTCAATTCATTCTTTTGATCATTTTGATATAACTCTCTATGTGATAGACAGTGCTTGCTTAATTACTCTATACAAATCTTTAAAGTTATTAAAAAAAAAAAATATATATTATCGGAATATACTTATAAAATGCACACAAAAGTTGATCATTTATAGTTTGACATTTGTATTTATGCATGAGGGTTGAAAATTTGAAGAGAAGTAGCTTTGGTACATTGACTGATATTTAATAATTCAAAATCTGAATATGTTGAATTATATTGCAGTTATATAAGACAAATGTTATGCTCTATACATGAGTACAAAAAATAACAGAAAAGTAATAACTAAGTAATACAAAATCATTATAAAGAAATATCCATGTATAAAAAAAACATATCATGATGCACATGTATTCTCAAATTCATATGTTTAGAAATCGTACATAATTTTTTGGTATTAAAAATAAATTATATGTATTAAGTGCTAATGAAATTATTTGTTTTCTGTTGAAATATACCTCAGCATCTCCAACATTAGCAACTGAGAGGATGAAATTCCCTTTATCGTCTTTATGTATATGTGCAACTACGGCAGCAGCTCCAAGTTTTTGTCCCAAGTGTTTTAAATTTCTAGAAAATTAAATCAAATTTTTCATTCACTGTATTATAAACTATTACTTACTCAATAAGATTAAAAGTAATTAACTTAGCTCAAAAGTATTTCTAAATAAATGTATAATTATTTATGCACATGTTTTTTTTTAATTCTTGAAAGTAAGATTTTAACTTTTTAATTAAAATAAGAGTATGTACAGTTGAACTCACCTGTGAGCAGACAGCAGGGAATATTTCAGATAAACCTCTGGTTTTTTGCTCTTTGACCTTTCCTCTTTCAATACAGCCGGTATGATGTCACATAACTGACTGGCCACTATGTCATTTCGTCCTCCATCAAAGATTGCAAACAGAGCTTCCCCGTTATCATTTAGATGAGGTTTGTTGATGGTGCTCACAGAAAGCCTGAGTGATATAAACAAATAATTTTTGTTTAAATTGCAAGTAAATTTTCTGATTATAATTGCAAGTAAAAAATATTTATGTTCTGGACTTACTTATTTCGAATACCGGATGTCTGAGATAAGCCACTTCGCCAAAGCTGACCATTGGCTAAGTCCGATTGGGAACCTGTGTCTTCAGCTGGCACGTTCTGGCCTCGGACATCAACCATGCAGAGTTTTTTAGACGTTCTAAGAACAGAAGAAAATAACTTTTGACCTGTTTGTACACACAGAGAAAAAAAATAATTCTTATCTTTCGCAAGTAAATTGTAAAATAGAATGAGAGACTGACTTGGCTATTTCAATGTCTCGAGTCTTGACCTGAATTGTGGGATTGGCAGTGATGTCCAGCACAGTTATGTGTGAGCTCATTAAATTTTCCATGTTGACTTTGATCAGATGGTTGGAACTGACTTCAAGAACCTACAAGGTTGAAAAACATTAGAAATAAATAGGAGGTTTATAAATCGAATCATTGAGTCATTCCTTGTCTGAAATAGTTTTGATGTTTAAGAACTATTATTCTTATATTCAGTTCTTTCATTTGAAACAATTTTAAGACCAATTACCCCTCATTTAATCAAATACTTCAAACACCAATCGACTAAATTTAAAAAAAAAATTACAGTATCAAGAAAGCCAAAATGAGTAACTCACTGACACACTAAAAAGTAATTAGATATGCACATTTATGATCGCAATAAAATTTCTGAAACAACATATTTCAAGGTGTGAATTTTTCAACAAGCAAACGCTACCAATAATCACCTTCAGTCCAGAGGAAGATTTAAAGTTAGGAAGTTCTCGTAGCAGGTTACAGTTGGCTCTCAACACTTGAAGTTTGGGGTGTCTGCCAACAGCAGAAGGCAAGTAGGTCAAATTGTTGGAGGAGACATTTAATTCTGCCAGTTGCTCCAATTTTTCTATGTCACTGGAATTTATTTTAAAAAAACAACAAAAAACAACAGGCAATCAGTTTAAGTATGCCAAGATAAAAATAATTAAAAAAAACACTTTTGTTAGATAAAAAAATATTTCAGTCATAAAATTATAAGTAGTGTTCAATTATTTCATCCTATTTTGTTTATTTTTCTAAATATATGGTATACACATTATGAAAATGTATAATTTTACTAATTAAACAAATCTTCATGCAAACCGAGATTATGAATTTTTTTTTTAATGAATACTTTAAATATTAAACAACTTACATTTCTTCTATCACAGAAAGTTTATTTTTAGCCAGGTGTAAAACTCTAAGTCTTGGGAAACAACATATTTTGTGCAGACACTGGTTACCAAGGTGATTGAATGACAGGTAAAGTTCTTGAAGTTTATTGTAAGAGTCATTTTTATTGGGTGCCGGGAGGTCAATGAGTTTATTTTTCGTCACATTCAGATAACGCAACCTGTGAAAAGAGAATGTGCTCATTAGGTCATGAATTCAAACACAGGGCCATTTAAAAATTGCTTTTAGAAAATTTTAACACATGAGGTCATGAATTCAAACACAGGGCCATTTAATAATTGCTTTTAGAAAATTTTAACACACGAGGTCATGAATTCAAACATAGGGCCATTTAAAAATTGCTTTTAGAAAATTTTAACACATGAGGTCATGAATTCAAACATAGGCCATTTAAAAATTGCTTTTAGAAAATTTTAACACTATCAGAATTAAAGGGCATGGATAAATATAAAACTATCATGTATATTAAAAGCAACATGTGTTAAATGGAAATATTGACATCAAGTTACATACAAAGAAAAGTATAAAACTATGCACAAAAGTATTTAAGAAGATCTTATTTCAAGAAAAACCATTTCAACACAATAGAATTCCTTGGAAACACAAAGTGTTATTAAAAAAAATTAAACAATAAGTAAATAATTTAATGTAAGAACAATGAGAATAAAAGTATCTTTTATAAATAAAGAAATATAATTGAAATTTTGAGCTTAAAAAGAGTTAATTAAGCTTTAAAGAAAGGTTGAGGGTAATGTATCATTTATTTAAAAAGAATGTCCGAAAAATTTATCAAGTAATTTTTTCTGTAGATAAAAAGCAAACAAATAGTGGGGAATATACTAACATTACGAATTATATTAAAGGAGACAATCATATGGGGAAAAAAAAATGTTGAACCATTTACCTATGAGCTTTAATAAATAGTTCTGTTGACAAGTGTCTGATTTGATTATGCTGGAGATGAAGTTCTTCTAGGGTGTCACTGCGAATTTTATCCGGCAACTCTGTCAGTCGATTATGATTCGCTCTCACAATTTTAAGCCTTTTGGCATCTGTGAATAGTCTGTAAAGCAAAATATAAAAAAAAAAAACGATTTTGGCCTGTAAAGTAAATGTTTGGAAATCTGTTAAAAAATAATTCTTAGCAGTTTAGGACCAGGAACATAATCTTGTCACTCCCAAATAGTTATTATTATTTTGATTCACTCCCTTGTCACTTCTCTAGAATTTTTTAATTGAAAAAAATCTTGAACTTCACTGGCCAACATCCAGCGTAGTTAATTCATTACTAATCAAACAAAATCAGGAATCGGGTCAGCATAAGGCTGTTTCAAAAGTTGATTCAAATCTTACGGAGAAACTTGGGGATTTTTTTTCTGGTCAATGTAAAAGTCCCCAAGTCCACCCAGTTTAAATTTGTTGTTAATAGGATACAAGATAGAAACATCTCATCCTTAGAATCAGATAGAACAGGATGCCCTTCAGCCACATATATTAGGCCATATAGGTGAAAGTAAAGTTTTCTGCATTTTTAAGACAATAAATACAAAGAAATAACTGTTAAAATGTTTCTAATCTCAATGGGAAATTAGGTTTCAGAATATGAGTATTAAAACACTACTGTATAATTTTTTTTAGCAGACAATTTTTATTGTTGTATTTCTATAGATGCTAAATGCGATTGCAAGATAGAAGTACCTTATTTCAAAATCAAATTCTTACCTATCAGGCAACATTTTCAAAAGGTTGTGACTAACATCCAAATGCACCAGGAAAAAGCAATCAGCAAGCCAACTTGGCAACTCCATTATTTTGTTACTAAACATCAAAGGGAATAAATTAAATTTTTTTTAATAAATTAATTATGTTTTATTAAAAAAAAATAGCAGAAAATGTTAAAATTATCAATCAACTTACTGCGAAATGTTTAAGCTGGCAAGATATTCCGGCTTTGGATTTATGGATAAAATCTGAAGCGCTACATAGAAAAATGTTTAATTTAAAATAATACACAAGAAAGACATAATTAATAAAAACATATTAAAAAAAATATAAAGAGATATCTCGAATTGCCAAAACTTATATAAGGAATGAAAATAAATGTCCTTACATATATTACAAACAATAAACTGAAGTTAATGTCTATCAAAATTTGACATAGTAACAATTAAAAAAAAAATTTACTATAAAAAAAAACATCTCAAAAATTATCTTTCATACAAATCATAGTTACATATAAATGAAATCTTTTAGAGTAATATTTGACCAATCAATAATAAGACTCACAGTTATGAGCAGCAAAGACATTTTTCAACTGACTTCCGTTGAGCTGCATTGATCTCATGGTGTTATGATCACAGTTTAAATATTCCAAACATTTGATGGCTCGGATGTCAAGATCAGTTATCTAAATGTTGAGAAATTTAAGAATGTTGTCAAAATTATGCTCAATTTAATAAAAGTTAAAAATTTTTGTGTTGCATGGTGAATGAATGTGCTTATAAGGTCTGTGTGTGTGTGTGTGGGGGGGGGGTAGTGCAATGGATGCAATATTTAATAAGAGAAAAAATGTGTGGATCCATAATTAAGAATGGTTTTCTAAATGATAACCCATGAATTAAACCAGCAAGCATCTGTCTTTATCTTTTTATACAACAAATCTTTTTTGTGATGATGAACTGGTAGAGTATAAAACACATATGAAGAGAAATTTGAGTACTGTCACTAAACAACTTGACTGAAATGCTTAAAGGAAGATATTAATCCTAAGGATAATTGGTTTACTGAGTCAAAAAAATGTCTTGAATATGGGCAAATACTACTGACAAATTTTCCACAAAAAAGAAAAATCAATTATCTATGGGCCCAGGGTTATGGTTACACAGCTGATTGGTTAAAAAGGCAAGACTCATGACACATGGATTTAGCTCTTGGATTGATATTGGTAAGTGGCTGAAAGTAAACTGGGTTGGTCCCTACGGGACTGAAGGATCTAATCATGAGACTAGGTCTACATGCAAATATGCAGGAGATGTGGGGGCTTAGTCAGTGTAGTGTCTTTTGGAACACTGAATCAGATTCAATCTAACCCTTTTCACCAGGCTAACCTTTTGTTGTATGATTTACTAATTACATCGGGATAATTTATCTAGTATGAACAAAATCATTAATCTAAATTTTATTGCTATCAAGTTCCCATTTTTTAAAATATATCAACCAAATTATATTAAAGAAAAAATGTCATAAATTAATAGATGAAATATGAACATTGCTGGGACTGATGGTCCCAATGTCGATTCCTTTTGCCATCACTGCAGAGAAGTTGAGGAAACCGTGGATCATGTGCTTTTTGAGTGCCCCGGGCTGGCGGACAACAGGGTGGACCAGTCGGGTAGCTTGCTGACCATTGGCCATTATGGCAGTTCCCAGATGTTGAGGGACACAGCGAGTCTGATCTCAAGGGCTCTAAAAGACTAATTCTCAGCCCATAGTTATCACTGAGAGAGTTCTGGGAGAGAGAGAAAGAAAGAGAGCGAGGGACTCAGGGTTGTGCGGTAAAGTGCTCAATTGTCAACCTGAAGATCCCTCGCTCGATCTCTGGTCAGTACCAATAGATGTTTCAGACAATGGTTTAAGTCCCCACTGTGTCTCCTGAGGCCCCTTCAAGGCCATTACATATCAGCCAGGGGGGGAGGGGGGGGATGAAAGAAAGGCACCATAATTCTGTCCTATTAGTAGATTATGAGATTTCATCTCATAATTACAGGGACTTCACAGATATGAGCATTGATCCAAATCAATTCAAGTAAAATGGAAATTAAATTATTTTCTTTCATTTGCCCCTTATTAATAATTATATTTTCAACATTCACTAACAAAAGTTACGATACAGACTCAAATTGTTCCATCTTTGCTAGACTACATTAATATTCAATTTAAAAAGAAAAAAAGTAGTTCGATGCTTGATTGAAATAATGCTAAGCTATAAGAAAACTTGTGGCAATGTTTGAGAACTTAATCCTTTGATTCAATTACCTGGTTTTCTCTTATATCCAGGTGAGTAACGTGTTCTAAACTCTGAAATTTAGCCGTCTCTGTGGGCATGAGCTGCAGCTGATTCAACCTCAGGTCAATTTTTTTTATTCTGGTCATGTGAATGAGTTGCTCAGCTGGTAGTCGAGAGATTTGATTTCCTGCCATTATGATGCTGTCTACCTGTTGCAAGTGATAAATCTTTTTATGTAAATATATCATACAGAGAAAAGATTCGGAGCTATGACATTAAAATAACAGAGATTTACAGAAAAGTGCAACAAATAAAAAAAGGTAAGTTATGTCAAAACAAATCATTAGTGGAACCAAAATTTCTTTGATAAGATACTAAATTTCCGAAAGTCTTGAGATGATAAAGTTGGGATTACAATACCTGACATTTTATCATGAAAGGTTACAAATAAATGCATTTTTTTACTACCGTTGTTATGAGTATATATAAATATTTATATATATATATATATATATATATATATATATAACACGATTCAAATAAAGAAGCTGATCTATAATGAATTATTAAAATTTTAGAATTCAGTAAACTGTATAAAATATTTAAAAAATAATGCATAGATTTTTAAAAAAATATATTTTCAAATGATCAGCCAAGAATCATGCATATAGGTACATCCATGATAATAAAATGTCTTAAATAGTCAACATTTAGTTTGAATAAGATATAAAAGTAGCTAATAAGTGATCTTACCAAAAATGGGGCCAGTTTAGACTGAAGTAAAATTGGTGGAATTTGTGTGAACTGATTAAATGATAATACAATATGGCACAGACTTTTCATCTGAGCGATTTCTTCAGGAATAGATGACAGACAATTGTTGTGCAGATGAAGAATCTTTAAGCTGTAAAAAGAAAATAAATAAACATGTTCCAGTCATATCAAGAGAGACTGTTAACTTGAAAAAAAAACATATTACATGCAAATTATAATGTTTTATACGCCAAGAAGAATTTGAAAAATAATCCTAAAAAAAAAAAAGACATTAAAACAAACTTTAGTTTATAGTGAGATAAAAAAAAAAATTCAAAAAAGGAAAATTTATGGTGTGATAATTAATCTGACAATTCATAAGATTACTTGACATCGTTTCAAATTTTTTAGTTGTATTCTATTACATTTCACTATTTCATGAGATCATATTTATGATTCAATTATGTGTTTTTTTTTATTTTTTCAGTTTATTTTTTTATTCTTTATTTCTTTCACTGTCATTAACAAACAATAAATAAATCTTGCATTTTGTCTTTTAGAATATTTTTAAATCTTCAAGACTATTAAATGATAATATTCTTGTACGTATCCAATAAAAAAACTTTTTTATCTTGAAAGTATTACAGTAGTAAGTTTCTTTATTTCATATTCATTAGTGGCAAAGTGGTTTCTTTTTCATGTGGATAAATTCTTTTTTTTTTCAATACCACTATATTTCCTTGGTTTTATAAGTTTACAATTTAAGATGTACATTATAGCTGTGGCTGTCAAAGTGAGGGGACCCATCATTTCTTATTTCACAATAAATTTTAGGTAATCGCAAAATAAAAAAAATCAATAATTTATTGTTCAAGAATGAATGTGTGCATAATCATAATTATCATAAATTAAATGATAGTAATCTATATAAAATACATGTCTAACTAACTGCTATGGAATTTGCTTTTAGTATTAAATGTATAGATGTTTAAGAACCACGGCAATATTGCATTTTTTACTTTAAAAAAAATAAAAATTCATTACATACTTAACTAATTCAGATATCTCTGTTGGAATTTCATCAAATTTGTTGCTAGACAGGTTGAGATCGACCAAGGACTTCATCTGACACAAAGATGAAGGGAAACTGTGCAGCTGATTATCTGCCAGGTTCAAAACCCGGAGGCAGGAAAATCTGGGCAAATCCTCCAGCCATCCAATTGTGTAAATGTCTTCTTCAATTGGGCGCTCTCTTAATGCATTATGCCGAAGGATGAGGATTTCCAGGGCAGTGTTGATAAAAACATTTTCAGGCAAAAACTCCAGATGGCAGTTGGAGAGATCAGCTTTCTCTGGCATTTTGGAGGTTGCCTGTGATAACGAATTGAGGCACATTTAGATTCTTAGCGAGATACACATAAAATAAGAAACCAATCTGATATCCAATTAATTTCAATAAACATTTCTTAAACTGCGAAAAAATACTAAAAATGGGAGTTTAGTTAATAAAGAGCATGAATATTTCAGAAGTCTTGAGCATATAATTTTCATATAAATCGTTGTGTCTTATTAACATTCAATAAAAGGAATGAAAAATATCTGTCTATTATTGAACATCATCATTCAAAGCCCATCCATGATGGTACATTGTGATATAGTTACAAATAGATCTTACATTGTCATAATACATAGACTGTCATAGCTATCAATAGCAACACATTTTGTTAAGAGTTTTTATTTTATATTTCAAGTTTCTTAGGTTTATTTGTAAACTATTCTCTTGGAAAAAAATCTGGGAACCTTCTTCAGTTTTCTTAGCCATTTGTTGTAATCTTCTGGGGAGATGAAAGACATATACATCGACCGTTCTGTCGGGTGGGTTGTGGTTATTTTTAGAACCAAAGACTGTCCCTTGTAAGTGACCTCCTCCACAGATCCCCTGGCTAACTGGACCTCGGTCGGTTCCAAACGGCCCTCTGGATTAAAGAGAAAAAAAATAATGATTAGAAAGGATTGTCGACTTATGTTTAATCTAATTATATCACCTAATTGATATTGTATTCATTATTATTAGCCGTTACACTGACTGACCTCGATATATCAGCATCCTCGTTCCCGATATTGTACACCGCCTTCGAAACCATTGGTGGAGTAGTTTCCCTTTGCGGATGTAGGCGTGGGTGGTAAGTTGATTTCTGGAATAAGTGTGCTCGGTCAGCGACAAAGGTTTACCTGTGAAGTCATATATAGGTAAATTATAACTGTTGATCAGCCCAACCCGTGGAGAAGGAAATGTGAAATGATTCGGAGGAACCCTGTTCCCACTGGGGGGAACTGAGAAAAGTCTGGCCATTACAATAATGCATAGTGGTGGCACCTGAGGTCATCTCCATGGCAACCGCTGTAAATGATGCCTGATAATAATCTTCCATTGAATCCCATACCAAATAGTCTCCACAGTATCGTAATTTAAAATATAAGACCAAAAAAAAGTCTACTTATATCCATTTTTGTTTTTTATCTGTTTGTAATTGCCTACAAAGTCTAACTAATTTGTATTGGTACAAACTACCGAGGCATCATTATCGTAATATTACGCAAGTGTTCCACACGGTTTGTGTCTTACGTTAGAATGAATGAAATAATAATTAAAACATTTTACTTTGAGCCAGTTTTTTTGTCCACATTTCTGTCCGAAATCTGGGCTGTTGTATATTTCTTTTTTAACTCAAGTGGGGTGTAGAGTTTGTGGTGATTCGTCCATGAAAGAAATATATCGAACAAAGAGTAATAAACTCTTTACACAGTTTCAGTGATGCGGATATTTTTCGGTGTTACCTCCCCACCTGACCCGCCCCAGCAGATTATCTTTGATATAATTAAACACACAGAAATAAGTGCATATGGTCCCTCAGCGAATCTATTGTCTTTTAAACCATTGTACACCAATGCACTACCGTATTTAATATAGGCTATATTCATCCAATAAATTAAAACTGTGCAGATAGCAAGCTGTTCGCTTTACAAGTTGAGTTTAAGTGCTAAATGAATATTTCTTTCTTCTCTGAGATATTTCCGGTTCCCAAATGAAATATAAGTTTCAAATTGCTCCATAACTCGTAATTTTCCAAATGTTCTATGCAGCAAGAATCTTGCCCCCCTTTTCCCACTATTTCATGTCCATCTTATAAGACAGGGAAAGATAATCTTGTTCATTTCTTTTTCTCTTGTTCATGCCCTTGCTACTCGAGTTCTGCACAAATTAGATTCATGAGGCGAATGATTCCTGAAGCCATTAAGCTTCACCGTAGGGTTAATAATGCTTGCGTTTCTGTCAGAATAGATTTATTACTTCCCTTGCGACATACATTTATAAATATTACATATACATGCAAATTTTTTTATTTTTTGGTATTCAGATTTATGCGGTTGAGGCTGAATGTTTATAAAAGGATGTGATGTTGATGGTGTTATATTTTTACTTCCTGATGCACAGACAGACAGTGGTATGAAGGTTATACAAGTACACACATGCTAACACACAGACAGACGGACGAAACGACTGAATTATTGAATAGGTAGATAGATAGGCAGATAGATAAACAATAGGTAGAAATAAATATAGACAGACAGAGAGGAAGACAGATAGATGTATAAGCAGTAGAAATACATACTGATAGACACACATGTTAGATAGATAAACAGACTGACACACAGACAGACCGATATACTGATATGCTTACATATATATATATATATATATATATATATATATATAGATAGATAGATAGATAGATAGATAGATAGATAGATAGATAGATAGATAGATAGATAGATAGATAGACAGACAGACAGATAGATAGATAGATAGATAGATAGATAGATAGATAGATAGATAGATAGATAGATAGATAGATAGATAGATAGATAGATAGATAGATAGATAGATAGATAGATAGATAGATAGATAGATAGATAGATAGATAGATAGATAGATAGATAGATAGATAGATAGATAGATAGATAGATAGATAGATAGATAGATAGATAGATAGATAGATAGATAGATAGATAGATAGATAGATAGATAGATAGATAGATAGATAGATAGATAGATAGATAGATAAGTGTTGAACTCACACCTCACATATGACCACCATTGCTACAATTTTTCACCATCGCCCAAAGAGATTGTGTGAGACAAGGAGAAACAGGCCCACCAGTAGCTAGCACTAGTGCCACCCGAAGTGGGCTATAAAAAAATGCAGCCCTTTCCCTTTTAAAACAAACAAACGAGTAAATTGGTACAGACGCCGCCCCCGGCTGGCACTAAACTAAGTGATACCAGGCGCGGACCCACCATCCTTCCAGTTGAGTCAGATAAATGAAGTCTCAGAAATTGGACACAATCTTAAAAGATAACTTGCTTTTAGTTTTGATTAAAATGATGGAAAAGAAAAAGCGACTTAAAATAATACTGAGATCACTAGACAAAAAAATATGTAAATCTAAACTCTTTATGTAAATGTAAACTGTTCATGTAAAATATAAACTCTTTATGTAAAATCTAAACTCTTTGTGTAAATTTAAACTCTTTACGTAAATCTTATAAAAATCGTTAGCAAAATATTTGACAACAATAACTGTTGCTGATGTTTTTTTTTTGTTTCCTTTGTGATACGATATGTCTACTTATGACTAACCTGGTAGGTAAGGTAAGGTAGGTAAAGTTCCCTTCTTAGCCCTAACGGGCCTTCGGGGCAGATGAAGTGTAGAATTCATCTGTTTCTATAAACTCGGAATTTGAAGGGATTGTGTGGTTAGCACAACGCCCAGCCGCCTTTACTTCCCCAACTTAAAGTCAGGTACCCATTTAAAGCTGGGTGGACTTGCGGGACGACTTTGCACCAAATTTCACCTGGGAAAATTCCATGGGCCTCACCGAGGATCGAACCCAGGACTCTCAGGTCGACAGTCGAGTATCTACACCACTCGGCCATCCGTCCCACTAACCTGGTGTGACCTACATATTATTGACGTGTTTACCAACATTAAAAACAGTTCTAACCATCCGACTGTAAACACAAGTAAACAAAACAAAAAAAAAACGCTGACAGATGCGAAGGTTAAAGTAAATCTTTTGACTGGAAAAAAAGTTTTCCCACGATGTTCGACGACCCTGAACCAGACAGGAGGTCAAATGGTAGTGGAGTCTTCATGACAATATCTGGGACAATAACAGACACTGAAGTGTGTCGGAGATTGATAGCATGAATGTAAATATAAATATAACCAGTAGGGCAGGTTTTTTCTCTGTTCGTATATATATATATGTATATAAAAGAACACCCATATATTAATAGGACTGCAACACTCTGTGTAAACAAACCCACGTATTACCAACGAAGTGGCTTCGAATACGGCAGACGTACTCTGTATTATTTTTTTCCGGGGTACGGAAGAGATATGCGCATGCGCTCTAAACGGACTCCGTATTATTTTTTTTCGGGGTCCGGCTATAGAAATTGCGCCTAACCCTAACCCTAATCCTAACCCTAAACCTAATCCTAACCCTAATCCTAATCCCTAATCCTAACCCTATTCCTAACCCTAACCTTATCCCCCGAAAACAAAAAAAATACCAATAAAATGCAGTCCGTCTGCCGCACATGCGCACATCTATTCCGTACCCCGGAAAAAAATAATACGGAGTACTTCTGCCGTATTCGTAGCCACTGCGTATTACTAAATACGTCATCGGTAGGCCTGTAAACACAGGGGCGGAGAAAGGAGAGTTGGCGTTGGGACACGTCGTGCGTGTGACGCTTGGCTTGGAGACTTTTGTTGTGTAGTTGTTGTGTCCGTGAGCGAAAAGAGCGGCAGCAGATGATGAAATGAACGTGAGAATGATGGACACCAATGGGCAGCCAGTGTTCGGATGCCCGCGTCATGCATGTGTGTCAAGGCCTATAGTTTCAGACCTTCAGCAGGGCCGCCACTAAAAGGGGGGGGGGCGGTGTAACCTTAACACGCGCCTCTAATGGTCCCCCGTAGGATGCAGTAGTTTGCTGTAAAATTACGTGTGATCAGAGAGGCGCCAAGTTGGTAGAGATTGTGATGGGTCAAAGATTGCAAGGAGGAGTGGGGTGTAGTCCTAACACAAGTCAGGGACCCCTGCCCTTATGGTATATTTAGTTATATGATATAAAAATGGCATGTGATCAGAGAGGACCCAGTTTACAGAGATCATCAGAGGGGTTTAAGATTATTGGCAGCAGCCTGCAGACAGACTGATAAAGATAGATAGATAGATAGATAGATAGATAGATAGATAGATAGATAGATAGATAGATAGATAGATAGATAGATAGATAGATAGATAGATAGATAGATAGATAGATAGATAGATAGATAGATAGATAGATAGATAGATAGATAGATAGATAGATTGGCCACGTTCTGAATCCGTTGATATGTTCATCAGCAACTTTATCTAATCCCATTGTGTCGCCCATAAGACAAGGTGTTATAAAACTCAATTCAATCAAATCTATTCTAAATAATTCAAAACAAAGCTGACAATCAATTATTCTATGAATATTTCACCGAGGTAAAAAAAAAAAAGATCAAACAAATTTTGCAGATCATGGGAACAAAATATTGGTTCGATCTTTTCAGATTGTCAAACACACTTTGATTCATTTCAATTAATTTATACGCAATATGTGAAAGTTAAAATATTGAAGGAGGAATTTTTTTTCCCCTTTATAATTACAACTGAGAAGAAGAAAAATACTACAGTTGATTCCTGGAGGCGGTTGTGCTTTTTACTGGGAGGTAACTGAAGTAAGTGAACTTTGACAGGATTCAATGCCCTTGCCATTTCTCAATGTAGTTGTTCTAGTAGGTTGGTTGTGGACAAGAAACAGTATAAGGATATTACAAAAATCTATAGCAACTGGAGCCTCGATATGTCCTTTAATTACACCTTACCCCCCGCCTCCCCACCCCATCCCAAGACTGACTGATGTACGGTGCTGTCATAGGTTAATAGCAAACGTGTTACTTACTTGTGATGTGATGTTCTGGTGGCTACACTGTAGCAGCTACATGAGATGTCTGTATGATCTACTGTAGCACTATATGAAATATCTGTATGCTACACTGTGGCAGCTATATGAGCTATCTGTATGCTACATTGTAGTAACTATATGAGATATCTGTATGATCTACTGTAGCAACTATATGAGATATCTGTATGCTACACTGTAGTATCTATATGAGCTATCTGTATGCTACATTGTAGTAACTATATGAGATATCTGTATGATCTACTGTAGCAACTATATGAGCTATCTGTATGCTACACTGTAGTATCGATATGAGCTATCTGTATGCTACATTGTAGTAACTATATGAGATGTCTGTAAGATCTACTGTAGCAACTATATGAGCTATCTGTATGCTACACTGTAGTATCTATATGAGCTATCTGTAAGCTACATTGTAGTAACTATATGAGCTATCTGTATGATCTACTGTAGCAACTATATGAGCTATCTATATGCTACACTGTAGTAACTATATGAGCTATCTGTATGCTACATTGTAGTAACTACATGAGTTATCTGTATGCTACATTGTAGTAACTATATGAGATGTCTGTATGATCTACTGTAGCAACTATATGAGATATCTGTATGCTACACTGTGTCAGCTATATGAGATATAGGCCTATACATGCTACACTGTAGTAACTATATGAGATAGCTGCATGCTACACTGTAGCAGCTATATGCAATGTCTGTATGACCTACTGTAGTAACTGTATGAGATGTATGCTACACTGTAGCTATAATACGAGATGTACGTAGACAGCTACACGTGTGTTATTTTCAACATTCCATTAATAAAAACTGTCAATGAAATATCCCAACGTATGTTTGATTTGTTCAGAGTCAACCAAGGATGCCGTGAGAGTTGTTCAAATTTCACAAACACAAAAATGTAAAACACTTTTTTTTAAACCAAAGTACCGCACTCCACCAATTGTTAAAACTTCTGTTTACAAACCAAAGTTTCTAATTAGGTCTTAACAAAACAAATAAAGCTAAAGAACTTGTTACAAAAACTCAGTTTACAAGTAACATTTGAATCAAAGTCGGAGAGGGAATACATTGGTGGCTGTGTGAGCGCGCGCGCGCGCGTGTGTGTGTGTGTGTGTGTGTGTGTGTTTTTCTATTGTATTTGTATGGTCTGATGATGACTTTCGACCCCAGTGACCTCTCAAGAGGTCATCTTCAACTTCACAAGTGGGCCAATAAAACGCTGCTCATGAAATTGGAAGACTGCAAGTGATGGAGATAACTTAAACTACTGACTCGTTGTGAGAGTTCGAGTGAAGCTCTAACTACACTGACTGCATTGCAGTGGTTCGAGAAAATCTGAACAGGAGTTCCAAATCAATGGAGTGTTTCAACAAACTCCACCAATCAATTATTCGGAACTGGTCTGAATGTGTGTGTGTGGGGGGGGGGGAGGGGATGTAGTTAAGACATTTTTTTTTAAATGGGATCACTGTGTGGGTTACGGACTTATTTTTATAAGATTGGTTGACTGTTCTCACTTGTGCAATCCGCCCTTCCCCCCAGAACTCACCCCCCCCCGGTAGGGTAATGTGATAAGCATATATATAACACTTACCGCTATTTGCCCCACGTCCTAGGACCCCCTCCCCCCCCCCTCCGCATCCCACAAACTTGCTGCTAAGGCCGCCTTTACCTGCCACATTCAAACACTACCAAACGAAGTGGCGGATTTAAAATATGACGTTGGAGAGGGCCCTGACTTTGAGAGGACCAAATGGCCTAATTTTGAGCCTTTTTTTATATGTATATCGTTTTTTTTAAGGGCCCAATATTTTCTTCTGCGCCCGGGGCCCCAATAGCCTGATTTGACAATATCGTACCATTAGATTTAAGATTTACACGATATAATCCCACAATACCATCACTTCAAACCATTACTCTGTAAATATTATCAAAAAAGATCATTAAAACCATCACAAAAAGTAATATACCATCACAAAATATCATCAATCCATGCCATCATAACATGTTGTCAAGCATTCAACATGACAATAAAAAGTAAATTACGAGGGGCTGATGTAACATTCATAAAACATAAAAACTTCGATGTCGCAATGCCATAAATTTATTATAACATTAAAAACCATTAAAAAAAAACATTGTTTGTGCCGAAATTAATGTATTGATTGTTTATCTCAAAACGTTCTGCATGTTGCAGACTTAATTCAATTGTGAACGATTTTTTTTTTTATTTTTACCATCTACAACTGGAAATTTTATAACCTCAGCCAATGAACAAATTTATTTTTATTTACACCCAATAAAAGACAACAAGTGTCGCATGAGGAAATCCATTAGCACTTTGTTTTTCGTATCACCGGCGCACTTTTACGACAATTACAGAATACATTTGAAGCACATTTGTAAATAAATGAAAACGGTCGCCCGAAATAGTGCGGCAAAGATTCAAATTATGTAACTGTACATATCATATTTTATTTTGAAAGATCAAGTAATTCTTAGGTTTGTTCTTCCATTTTTTTTTATAAAAAAATCGTTGAGCAAAAAAAAAAAAATTAGAGTTAGATATTCAGATACAAAGATCATCGGTATAGAATTTCAAAAATCACCTTTAAGATAATTTCAAAGATAGTTGTTTTTTTTTTACAATGGGCAGATGTAATTTTTTGTTCTAACCAATTCATTGAAAAAAGTTATTTTCGGGCGTTAATGTTGTAAAAATATGTAATACAAAAATAATAATAATAAAATAATAATAATAATATATTTAAGACGTTCGACTTCCGATGAAAGAAATTCGATTGGTCGTTGACCTCTGTCAGATTGATGGATACATTATTTTTTTAAAACGCATTCACAGAGTTTGATTAGGTGTTAATTAGTGCCACTGTCATGTCATTGTTTTTTTATGGACAGTAAGAGATCAATATTTCAAGTAATATCGGGGTCATTAGAGGTCACATCAGTCAATATATAAGGCGGGGGGGGGGGAACTAGTGGGTTTGACACAGCGAAATATTGGTCAGTCAGTGTGGAAGATATTGGTCAGCCAGTGTGGGAGATATTGGTCAGTCAGTGTGGGAGATATTGGTTAGTCAGCGTGGGGTCTTTTTTTTGCTGTTGTTGTAGTTGGATGTGTTGATGACAAAGTTGGTTGGCTTCTACTTGAGGCTGTATTGAGGCTGTATTGAGCCCTAATTGCAGTGCAAAGGTCACAGGTTCGAGCGTCTTCCGTCTCACGAACAATGTGAGCGACAGCGCGCGCTATGACTCGTTGGTCACTGAAGACCCGGATGTAGTGGATGCTGCAGTTAGGGATCCTTGTGGATATGTTCCTATTGTGATTAAAATTGCGTGATAGGAAAAGAGATAAACTCTCTGCTCTGTTCGTCTAAGGGTCGCGATTCCTAACCGGTGGAATGCGTACCGTAGAGGGTATATGAAATGGTATGCAGGGGTAAGCAGCTACATATAATTTCCATTTAAAACAACAAAGAGTTTGAAAGAAGGTCGCCAAAACTGCCACGTGAATTAGAAAGGTCAGCACATCCCGTTATGAAAATATGTACATTCATTCGAGAGCTAACGCCGAGGACATACTTTCGCGCCCTTTGCGGTACAGTCGCAAAAAAAGTTGGGAACCGCTGTTGGAAGGGACATTACTCTGTGACTATGTATTTTATGTGTGGGATCTATCTAAACTCATGGTGACCCATGATTAAAAACATTCACCCACCCCAGATCTAAACGATACCAACCCTCCTTTATCAAGTATATGAATTACAAACTTTGCTAAGAGATTGTGTCAAAGTCATTTGTTATGTCAAAGATGACATATAGGCGTACATTGATAACGTCAAGCCATGTTTACCCTATTTTTAGACGTTTCGGCCAACACAGCGGGCTGTTGCCAACTTTGAGACTACCACTACCGCGAGTGACTGAGTCTGATATTTTCGTCACACTTCTGTGTACGTCTGTATCTATCCATGTCAATCCCCCCCCCTCCCCCAGCCCAACAAAGTTAAACATTCTGTGTTAACATTGAGAGAGATGAGGTTACATAAAAGAGATTGGGGGGGGGGTCGCCGCTTACCCCGTGGGAGGGATAAAGCAAATAGATGGATAACTTTCAAGATGATGGGATATTTGTGAAGGAATCAACCAACTGAATCGCTGGATGTCAGCCGTGTAAACATTGTGTGGGATACGCAGATAGCATTAAAAGTGGGGTGGGCGGGCGGGCGTCCCGCATCAGTCACGCAAGAATGTATGTGTGTGTGTAGTTGTTCAATGCAGTGTCACGTGACTAATGGCATTGTTGGGCAGGTTTCCACGTCTCATGTGGTGGAGACTGAATGGTTGCACCAGGTAAAATGTACATACAGCACATGTACACACTAGTGTACAGGCTGTGTCAGTACATGTACACACTAGTGTACAGGCTGTGTCAGTGCATGTACACACTAGTGTACAGGCTGTGTCAGTGTATGTGCACACTAGTGTACAGGCTGTGTCAGTGCATGTACACACTACTGTACAGGCTGTGTAAGGTAAGCAATGAGCAATACAGAAAAATTGAACAGCGAGAAGCAGAAATAACAATGGACGTTACCAGACATAGGCAGACTAATTGAAAAATATTTCAAATCTGTTATAATATAAAAAAAAATCAAATAAGTTTTACAAATTATTACGCATTTCGAGCATATATACGAATATAATTGTTTTCCAAGGGAGATAACAGGGCCCTGACGTCTGCTTTATTTAAACGGCTCCGGAAAATCTGGCAACATGGATTGCACGATAACTCCGGGAAGGGGCGCAAGCCGGGCCAATTTTTTGGGTTTCGATGAGGACATGAGGCGGGCGGTTGTGCGGTGTAGGGCGCTCGACTGGCTGTCGACGGGACAGGGCCAGATGGTCGTGTGGTAAAGCGCTCGACTGTCGACCTGAAGGTACCCGATGAGAACCAAGGAAATGTTTCAGGTCTTGGCTCAAGTTCTCGATATATCTCTCGTGGTACCTCCACGGCCATTGCACTATCGGCTATGGTGGGGATAAAAGAAGGGCACCATATGGGTTTTAATGAGTTATTCACGTTATTTTTTTAAAAATCATAATTTAAGAAAACAGAGATATGATGACTGTGAGCCCCCACCACTACAATACGTGCACTGAATGCCCCACCACACGGGCCTTGCCTTACGAAGTTTCCACCCCTTCTACCTATTTCAAAACAAACGACTATGGGTCATACACATGTGATGATCGAAGACGTAAGCCTGCCCTCCACAAAATACTAGAATCCATCTTGATTCACGGCCAGTGTTGACGTCATAGTATCAACCCCAACCCTCCTCCCCCCTCCATTGTATGATCACAAGGGGATGTGCAGTAAGAAGTACCCGCGGCCTTTCATCTAAGTAACTTAATAAATTACTATCTATACTTAATAAATTACTATCTATACTTAATACATTACTATCTATACTTAATAAATTATTATCTATACTCCTAAACGTTTGTTCTATTTTAAGTTATTTTATGACGACTTTCTTCTTTAAATAATTTTAAAGCAGTATTTCTCTGCCACAAATCGCCGGTAACAAAACAAAAAAATAATTCATTTATTTAAGCGCTGAAATCCATATCTAACTTTCTCGTCAAAGATTTGCACTGTATCAATTCACACAAAATAAAAGACACAAAAAAAAACATTAATTCTAACATCAGAGTTCAGTGTGTATAGTCTTGAAATGAGTTCTCTCGGAGCATTGATTCAATCCAGACAGTCCTACATCATTATTAAAATGATATTTCCTGTGCGCCCACTGAACTGATTTAATCTCTTGCCTTGGGTGTGAACGTTCTAAAATGACCCCCCGCTTAGTGGGGGAAAAATTGGTCAAATAAGTGCAGAATATTTGTGGGATACATTTTTTTAACTATCGAGTCAGGATGAGTATCTTTTTCTTTTTTAAATTTTCGCCCGACCTTGTTCTATTTTTATTCTTCATCCTTTTGTATGCAATGACGTCATGTGAGTTATTTCAACTGTTGAAACTGCCTGAGATTTATAATCTGTAAATAATGATGATGAAAGGGAGGTAAGGCCAATCAATGACTGATACCTCATTTGTTGTTTTTGTTTTTTAATTTCTCTTTTACAATGACTATCAATGTAAAGATCCGGACCCATTACTTAGCCGATAGTATACAGTGAATATACACTTATATTCATTTTTTACTTGTATTGATTCTATCCAAAAAATAAATTCTGTCTTGATATGCAAGCCGCGAAAATCGAACAGTGTGTTGTTGTTTGTTTTAAAGTGGGTCACAAATTGTAAGAAGTATGAGAACCACTGTCCTATAATACCACACACACACACACTCACTCACTCACATTCACACTTACACACACACACACATACACTCACACACACATAAACACACATAAACACACACACTGACACACACACACACATAAACACACACACTGACACACACACATATACACATAAACACACTCACACAAACACACACACACACAGACATAAACACACACACATAAACACACACTCTCTGTCTCTCACGCACATACACACTCACACACACACATAAACACACAATCCAAACCCAAATACGTATGCACATTTTAAGAGCCGAAAGAGTAGTGATAAATGTGAACCAGGGCCGGCTCTAAATCGACAGGGTCGTTTGTTCCCTTTAGAGCCCCTGCAGCTACCGTTATCCCTGGACTAGATTCACTCTTGAGTTAGCCGAGTATGCATGATGTAAGTAACGTCCACAGCCGTACTTGTCCGACTAGGGCCCACCCTTCAACATAAAACATCCTTCAGAATCAATTCCTGTTGAATTTGTGTTTATACTAACAGTTCCCCAATAAACACTAATGCCTAGCGCCCCCCAGGACACTATGACGGTCTCTGCCTACGGGCAGGCCCACCGACAGAAATTTCGGGCCCCTGGGCAGGGCTGTCACTCCCCCCCCCCAGTGCTGATAATAATATTTTCAAAAGTTGATTGGCCAGCTCAGTCCGGGTCCCTAAAACTCGCCGGGCCCCTGGGCATTTCCTCCCCCCACCGTCTCGACGGCACTGCCTATGGGTATAGAAGAGTTTGGAAGACCATCACGTGACGTATGGGGGGGGGTAAAGATGAATTTTCGGATTCTTTCACGGCTACGCGGACAGGACTCACTTGAATGAATTAAGAGTTCAAGTCTACTTCGAATAACGACTCCACCCACACCCCCCCCCTCTTCCTTACCCCCTCGCTTAACACACCAGCAGCTGTAACAGATGATGTTTGTAAGCCAGGGACCAGCGTATTGACATATACATATATTATAAGAGAGAGCAAAAAAAAAATATGTAAAATATAGAGCAAAAGGAGAGAGGGTGAGAATCCTTCGAAAAGGAAGGGGTTGGGGGGAGAGAAAGTCAGAGAAAGGGATTGCTGTCATATACAACAGCTTTAATGTGTGACATCCATGTCAGTAAGCATTTTCTAATTTCTCTTTGTATTATTGTCTTTTTTTTTCTCTTCCCATCTCTTTTAATATTTTAGCTCTGAATTTATTTTTTTTTAATCGTTGTCATCTCCCCCCCCCCCTCCACTTTAGCCATGTCATTCGAATTCTTTCTTTCTCTTTTATTTCCCGAGAGATTTGCACTTTTAACTTCCTGTGGTATTCTTTTTTAATCTAACATGTTAACAATAAATTATGCATGATTTTGTATTTTTTTTTTCATTCTTTTATTTTTTTTTTGGTTATATTCCAACCTCCACCATCGTCTTCTCTTACTCTTTCCTTCTTCTTTTTTATTCCTTTCTTATACACCTTCACTCTTCTGTCTGTAAAAAAACTTTTTCTAATCGTAATAGCGCACACACACGCACGCGCACACACCATTATTTAATCGTTCACAAGTTCTAAAAATAAATCTTCTTATTAAAATACCGGTAATTCTGTGTCTGATAATTACGACATTACTAGTATAAATTAGAACCCGCTTATGGTCTGGTTTCATGCAGTGGCGTAGCGAGCTTAACTCGCACCCGGGGCACAATACCTGCCCCCCCTTTCGAAAACCATATAATATTATATGTAAAATATACCATTTGGCGCCCCTTTGTGAGTAGCGCCCGGGGCATTATGCCCCACTCGCTACGCCACTGGTTGTATGTAATGGTTAGACGTTAACGTTAGAAGTTTGTAGACTCTCACTTTAAATATTCACTTTGAAGTTGTTATTGTTGTTTTTTATGTTAGGTCGGTGAAATTAATTTTTTTGGTCATCTTCATAATTTATATAGGTGAAAGGTCATAGGGTTCGCGTAATTAACCCAGATTGCACATACTTGATTATTTCCAGACTAATTGGCTTTAAACGTCATTCTCAGCTAATTATCGTCTGTTGTCTTTCAAAACCAGTGGTTACAATTAGCATAGATGACAGCGCATTATCTAACTCTTGAGTCTTTACATCACAAGGGGGGGGGGTATTTTGGAGCGCCCCTTTTTTTCACCCCCACCGAATGTTCAATGATAGTGAGGCGCCACGGGGAACATAGGTGGGAGACTGGGAGAGTCGAACCCGTTTCATACAGGATGCTGACCGGACTCAAAGCGACATCGATGTACCCTTGATCGGTTTATAGGATTCGTTCTTTTAAAGCTAGGCGCGTTAAATTATTACTTATTGACTGTTGTTGGTGTGGTTGTTATAGGTCATATAGTTCTATTATTACTAACTGACTGTTGATGATGTGGTTCTTATAGGTCATATAGTTCTATTATTACTAAGGGACTGTTGTTCTGATAAACAAATCATTTCATCAAAAGGCCTCGTGTGCTGCTAAATCAATAAATGAATTCACAAATTGATGTTTAATCAACTTTAATGCCTTTGATTTAAGAAGTGATTGATGTGATAAAGAAATCGTTACGAAGTCCACATTTATACGATGATGATGACGATGATGATGATGAACCCAGTGACCTCCCGATCCGATTTTGAATAGCGCCCACTCCCTCCCTCCCCACGCACGCACCTTACAGCTTATCTGGTTTATGTAACATTTACGTATGAAATGAACTGAACAACAGAGAGAACAGAAATGAACTGAACAACAGTGAGTACAGGCTTCATTTTATTTTTGTCTGTTCTGTTCCAGCCAACACGACAGTTAGAGATCAGTCTCTGGTCACTTTTTTTACCAAACCTCCCCGTCCCACCTCCCTTTTATTTTTTTCTTAAATCCTTTTAACTTTTAGACGGCGTGTGGTCAAACTGAACCAGGCGTGACATTTAGAACACGCGAGGTTGGAGTGGGGTGGGTGGGGGGGGGAAGGGGGGGGGGAGAGATGACGTCTCGCGGTCTCGCCATTAATTCGGACTTTAGGTTCAATGTATGACATTTGGGTGACAAAGTAGGAAATGGGGATTAGACAAGGGGAAATCATCTCTAACGTGATGTTACATTGGATGGCAGTGATCTCCCCCTTGTGAGGGGGATCGGTCTAATGGGCCCCTGTGGATAGGGGAAACTGCCTCGCCCCCCCACCCCACCGCCGCCCCCCACTGACAGGTGTGCCCCTCCCAGCATTTATTTTGATTAATCCTCGTGCTGAGGGGGGCCCCCGAAAGATCATTCGTTCCTATGGCACCAGATATCTGAGTATCTATTTGCGGCCTCCATTTACATAAAAAAACGGTTCCGTTTGTGGGTACAGTTAAGACTGTTGGTTTAACAACTGGTGGACGATGGTATTGGAATCAGCGTTTGACAGCTAGGCTACTGCATTACTAACGGCTTTCTTAAATGAGTAGAACGACCGAAAAAAACTGTTTAACAAGAGATTACTCAATGAAATTATTGAATGTTACATAATGTAATGGAACTATTGAATGTTACATAATGTAATGGAACTATTGAATGTTACATAATGTAATGGAACTATTGAATGTTACATAATGTAATGGTACTATTGAATGTTACATAATGTAATGGTACTATTGAATGTTATATAATGTAATGGAACTATTGACTTTTACATAATGTAATGGAACTATTGAACGTTGTTAATAATAGACAGACAGACAGGCAGGCAGACAGACAGACAGACAGACAGACAGACAGATAGATAGATAGATAGATAGATAGATAGATAGATAGATAGATAGATAGATAGATAGATAGATAGATAGATAGATAGATAGATAGATAGATAGATAGATAGATAGATAGATAGATAGATAGAATTTTGATATGATTTTATAAAATAGATGTGCTTTTCAACATTAACTCACCATCACGCTGCTATTTAAACTAGTAAAGTTATGTATGCAAGTAATACTTTTAAGTTTTTTTTTTACGGCTAAAACGCTTTAATTAATATTAATTTACTTTTCAAATTCAGTAAAATATCTCAAGTTGTTTGCACATGTGCTTTCTAAAAAAAAAAACCTTTGTTCACCCCATCACAATTGCCGAACTCATTCTATCCTTGCCATGGTATAGAAGGAGGGGGGGGGGGGTGTAAGGGAGCATATTGCTAACTGCGTAGAACCTTCTTGGGGGGGGGGGGGGAATTACAAGACCCAACATTTGTAATGAAAACTTCACTGAATTAAATCTCGACTCCGTGCCTCCCGGTCCCTTGAAATCTCAGGGGGGCACATGTCTCAAGTTCAAAGATTTGAAAACGTAAAAAGAGGAAATTATTCTCTCATGAACAGTGACACAGAAAAAAACAAGCAATTAAGCCTGTTCCATTCTGGACACAGGACGTGTTAGCGCATTTTCTTGTTATGTATCAGTACGTATGTTACTTTCAGTAAATTTTGGAAATGTTTATAAATTCAATTGTGTAATGCATATATCTGTAAAAAATATTATAAAGACGTTTCTTTATATTTGAAAAAAAATTATTTTCTCTTAAATCTAACTACAAGTGGTTTGTGGTTACTGAAATAGGACTCATAATTGAAAACATTCGAAATTATAGTCATTTAATCGTCCGAAAACTCCGTCAATTGTTGCATAGCTCTGATACTTTCAATTAAACTCAGAACACAAGCTTACTATTTCATTTGATGAGTTTCTTAATAAATCTTGGTGAAACTACGTGCTGCAGTATTTCGCACCAAATGAACGGGTTATTGAACGTACAAGGTGTATATATAATATATAAGCCTTTCGGAGCCCTGAAGCCCGGCCCTCAGAGGTCCTATCGCGAAATGGACTTTTGATGTACACTTGGCAGGCCAAGACCTACAAAACGATATATACATCATGGGTCTAGGACTTATGGTTGTTGAGATATAGGCGCTCTTTATTAATATAGCTTATATAGCAAAAAACGGTACTAAGCCCCCTTTTACGGCCCTGAGAGGTCAGATCGCAAAATGAAAAAAAGTCATTTCTTGGCAGGCCAAGACCTACAAAATGATATATACATCATGGGTCTAGGACTTATGGTTGTTGAGATCTAGGGTGATGACGGACAGACGGACAGACAGACAAAACGGGGACAATAGAACATTTTTTTTCGAAAATGCTCTAAAAATATAAACAACAGACACACGCTTTTTTTTTTGTAGCCGTCCCTGTTTTTGTTTTTGGAGGAAACCAAAGTCCGAAGAAATACTGATACTGTGTGCCTACGTGTTTGTGGTGTCTGTGTGTTTGTGAAATTCACAATTTCCTGTATGACAATGCACTCTGAGGGAACTACGTTATGTTTGTTCTATTCGGGAGACTAAAATGTGCTATTGCCAGGCTATTATGAAATGTTCCAAGTTCTAAGCTTAAAAAGTACAAGGGGCTGAACAACGGGTCCTTACCACCACCACCACTGTGCCCCACCCACACACCTTCCCCTGTAAACTAATCAAACAAAATGGCCACATTGAATTTTTATCCAAAGACTTGGAAAACAGAAAAGAGTAAACGAAAAAATGGAACAAATTAAGACCAATATACACACAGAATAATGTCTAATGTTTGTGTGCGAAAAATATTGATAATTAATTTGACCTGACTGGCATGAGGACATTGTTGTTGTTTGTTGTTTGTGTCCGAAAAAAGGGTCAAGATTAATTCAGGTCATTCTAGAGAGTGAATGTATTTGAACCAAGGTCAGTTTGAGGTGAAGATTTCTGTGGCGCTACAGACAAATGGGGTGTTTGGCCTCTAGGCATCACTTTCACATTAAATGAATTTTCGACAAGCAAAAAAAAAAATTCAATGTGAAAATTCGAAGGTTATGTTACACAATAGATCTATTTGTGATGGACTTTACAAACTGCCCTGTGCACCAAGTATTTACATTCCCAGCTACAAATGATTCTAATTTTAATTATTTTTTCCCCCCAAAAACTGTACATTTTGAAAGTAGAAAGACAATCAGAATAAATGGACGGTTAAAACACAGAATCTAGTCTCAACATGGTTATGTCATAATTATCTATTGAAATGAAAGGGAGGGGGGTGGGAGATTGAGTGATTATTTCTCTATTGCTCATGGGGTGGGGGGGGACTAGGGAGGGGTAGAGAAAGGGGTCTACCAATGTGGGGGGGGGGAGGGGGGCTTACTTCACCGCCATCTTTTTTTGTGTATGGTGGTGAAATGACGCTTCATTCTTATATAGTCCGCTTCGGGGGGGGGGGGGCTAGGCGGGGGAGGGCGGGTGCCACTAGAGCTTTGTGGATAGAATCAAATGATGACTTCCGACAGCTGCAATAGTCACCAGAAATCAACAAGTAACTAACAATGGGGGGGGGGGAGTATTCTTTTTTTCTCCCCCCCCCCACCCACACCTTCTTCACTAGTCCATGTCTACCAATCTTTCTAATTGGTAATATAAAAGGGGATTGTGGCTGGGGGTGGGTAGGTTGGGGGAATGTTGTGCAACACAATTGACAGGTGATAGCTAGCCACTAGGTTACCTGCAAAGAACCTGACCAGGTAGGATAAATCTTCTTTAGGGCCTGCCTCTTGAATGTACCTGATGTCAGAGTACCCCAGACCTGCCAGGTATTCATTCTGAAAAAAAAACAAACACCCACATGTGTATGGAGAGAAATCTGAAGAACTGTATGTGCACTGATACTTAATCCATATATTTAGGTGTAATTAATCAATGTAGAAGTAATGCCACTAATGTATGTTTACTGTATCTCATGTGTGTGTACTTAGTGGATCTTTGAATTGAGTACTTAATGAGTATTTGTGTACTTAATCAATGTTTGTGTACTTAATGAATCCATATGTGTACAGTACTTAATAAGTATATGTGTACTTAATCAATGTATGTGTATTTAATGAATCCATGTGCACAGTGCTTATTCATTGTATGTGTACTTAATCAATGTATGAGTATTTAACGAATCCATGTGTGTACAGTACTTAATCAATGCATGTGTACTTAATCAATGTATGTGTGTTTAATGAATCCATGTGTACAGTACTTAATCAATGTATGTGTACTTAATCAATGTATGTGTATTTAATGAATCCATGTGTACAGTACTTAATCAATGTATGTGTACTTAATCAATGTATGTGTACTTAATCAAACTACATGTATTAAATCAATGCTGATGACTACTGAATAAACTCTGAGGTAGATGCATACTGTGGGCATTGCTCATTACTGGAAAGAAAACAGAAAGCCAGATATTATTTTTGTTTACCTGGGTGGCCAATGGGCAGTCAATAGCCTCCATTCGCCTGATGACGTCTCCGCTCAGCTGGACATGAAGGGAGTTGCCGGGGACCCCGAGCTGGAGGCAGATCTTCTGTGCGGGTGTGGCGAGGGTGCACGGGAACAGGCGCCCCGTGGTGTCTTTGTCTGACACGAACACCCGGATGAACCTAACCACAACATCGAAAAAAAAAAAGTGAGACAGTTGGTAATGTAACTGTCAGTGATACTAAAAACTCTAAAAATGTAATTGTTTATAGTGATACGAAATACTCTCTTGTAATTGTAATATCCTCGATTCACTTTGGTTGCGATATTTGATTATCTACTATTTCAATACACACTCGTTCCTTGTTAGTGAGTACTATTGGTCAATATAAGCTCACTTCCTTGTTAGTGAGTACTAATGGTCAATTTACACTCACTTCCTTGTTAGTGAGTACTAATGGTCAATTTACACTCACTTCCATGTTAGTGAGTACTAATGGTCAATATAAACTCACTTCCTTGTTAGTGAGTACTAATGGTCAATATAAACTCACTTCCTTGTTAGTGAGTACTAATGGTCAATTCACACTCACTTCCATGTTAGTGAGTACTAATGGTCAATTTACACTCACTTCCATGTTAGTGAGTACTAATGGTCAATTTACACTCACTTCCATGTTAGTGAGTACTAATGGTCAATTTACACTCACTTCCATGTTAGTGAGTACTAATGTTAAATTTACACTCACTTCCATGTTAGTGAGTACTAATGGTCGATATACACTCTCTTCCCTGTTAGTGAGTACTAATGGTAAGGTACTCGGCTGTTACAAAAAGTTGACTACAAGATCTCTAGCATCTGCGTATAGCCGACTCTTTGAGACGCGTGTTACTGACCGGAAGTGATAAATTATTTCCTACCCGTGACTTGCATCATCGTCCAGCCACCGCTGGATGTCCACACTTTTGTCCGTGTCCACTCTGACGCTGCCCCCGGCTGCTGTGTTGGCCGGAGCTTTGTGCTTGGAGGCTGACCTCTGCTCCCTGCGTATAACGGCCTGGTAGAGGTCAGCCAGGGAGTCGCTCAGGTCCCACGTATCTTCCTCGTTACGTCCAAGGCTTAGTCCGACAGATTGGTGGGTGAGGCCTGGCAGATGAAAGCATGGGAGGGTGAGATAATGACAGTTTAATAACAAGGCAGGGTGATAACATGGCAGGGTGATAACATGGCAGGGTGGGCCAACATAGCAGTGTGGTTACATTAGAAAAAAAAATAGTTACTCTACACATTAAGGTCATTTGTTGATAAACAGGTTGGTATTGCATCCCCCCTCCCCGGGTACATTCAATTGAGACTATGTCAGCGCTGATGAATGGTCATTCTAGTACAAAAGAAGCATTACATAGGTAGTCGCCATTATTAGCGTGGAGTTTTTACAGTAACTAGGACTGGAACCCACGACTTGCACCGTGCTGATCGAAATCACAAGCTCGTCATCACCCCATTCGCCCCTCCCGGTCACTCTACAATCTCAAATATATATATATAGTAAGTCGAAATATATATATATATATATATATATATATATATATATATATATATATATATATATATATATATAGTAAGTCGAAATTTAACTATGGATAAATTGTGAGTAACAAACTAGAAGTTCATCAGCCTAATTCCTCTGGAAGCTAGACATGCTCAATGTTCAGGACCGTGGGAATCAAACGTTTTACTTGACGCTTAGAATATTATCTAACGGTAGTTTTCATGGAAACTACTCACCTTGGTGCTGAAGTTCGCCGACGCTCCACCAAGCCTTGCTGCCATGGTAACGCTGGTTCTGAGCCTGGCCGGCGCCGGGGCGAGCCCCATCGTCTGGTCTGGTGACCGCGGTGGTGAATTTCTTGGCGCCATCCAGGTCAGCAGGGGTCCCACCCTGAGGTCTGTGCCCCACGACGGTGTCAGTAATGGCTGACATGACGTCACATCCTGCTGTAGATGACCTGAGAGTGCAACAAGACGTAAAAAATATTCATAGGTTAAAGGACACGGGTCATACAAGTGTAATGTTTTTGGTTCGATCATCTCTTACAGTCAACGCCGTGCCAGACATGGACAAACTAGGGCCCGCGGGCCAAGCACGGCTCGTCAGGTTGTTGTTTTTTTTTTAATCCGGCCCGCCATCCAACGTCCCTCGCTCTCTCCCCCCCCCTCTCTCTCTCTCCTCTATCGGCAATGGTGGGGATGGGCACCACAAAAAGTCCCAATACTGGTTTATAATTCTAAGAGTTTTCATCTCATGCTAACAAAGACTTCACACATATGGAACAGTTCATTTTGGGCTCTCAAATTGCCTTGAGTTGTTGTGATGACATGCCGAGCCTTTCTGTACCCACAATCGTGAGCAGCAGGCTCAACCCATCCTGCAGACGGCCCTGATAAGTACATTTGCACCATACTTGTGATGTCTTTATGCATACGGCGCCGGTTCGACTTCGCCCCTGTACACTATAATTAACACGGCAGCTCGACACTGTTCTGTTTCGACATTGTAGTAGGAGCCCTACAGAATTACCCAAGTATCGGATCTGTCTCTACTAATCTCTATTTACGAGGTCAGGTAAAAAGCCGAAACAAATAAAACAAGTCGTAATACAGGAATAGTGACACACGCCAAAAAACGTTAGTGAAAATGTATTTAAAAAGAAAAATCAATTATTGTAAAAAAAAAGAAAACAAAAGTATGGAAAAGGTCAGAGTTTATGCAAAATTTGTAAAGAAGAAAAAAATATGACTTTCTTCAGAGATCAGTGTTCTATAGAAAGTTGTAAAAGTAGGTTGACAGTTTTCACTAAGCTAGCAGTTAAGAAGAATTAGTCACTGTATTTAAACAGTACCAGTACTGTCACACTCGTGTGTCGCAATACTCATACTGATAGATAGATAGATATACAGACAGACAGACAAACAGATAGATAGACAGATAGATAGATAGATAGACAGACAGACAGACAGACAGACAGACAGACGGACGGACGGACGGACGGATAGATAGATAGATAGATAGATAGATAGATAGATAGATAGATAGATAGATAGATAGATAGATAGATAGATAGATAGATAGATAGATAGATAGATAGATAGATAGATAGATAGATAGATTCATCTTTAGCAACATTTAACCACCATATCATAGGAAAACAATTACACATGACACCCATAACATATGACAACCATAACATATGACAACCAAAACATATGACAACCATAATTTCAAGCCTTTTAACAAGTCTTGAAAACATTCCACAAGTATAACGGTACTTAACCTTCCATCACACAGTCTAGCGAATACATTTCGGTCTAGTTTCCCGAACTGATTTAATGTACGTACTCTGGTCGTACTTTCAGTCAATGTTTATATCCCAGATCGATACCACCCATATAAAAACATTTCAACCCTTGCTTTTGTTTGAATGCGATTCAGTTCCGCCTGTTGACACGATAAAACCGACCAAGGGAAAACACATATATAATTTATTGCCAGCGAGAAGGCCTTGGGGCCAAATTGGTTAAGACATTTTGCGGGCTTCAAGTAATTATACTGGGATAATTATTTATGATTTTCTCGTGAAAGTGTTTATTTTCGGTTCCATTGTCCGGTATTTTATTTTGTTGTTGACCTTTTGACGAGTGGCGCTTTCTTTTTTTTTTTTGGATCGTTAACTGGCCAGGAAGTCAATTATACCTAATTATGAGTTGGATGGAGATGTATTTGTTTTGATGGGTTTGAGGAGAGGGTCACTGAAACGGACGAAATGGGGAGAGGAGGGGTGGGTGGGTAGGGAGTTGATGTTGACTTAAAGCGTTTAATTGTGTTGCTTTATGCGTGAATATTTAAAGTGCTATCGTTAGGAATTCCTCAAACTTTTACGCTTTGAGACCCACATTGAAAACTAATTTTTTCTTGGGAAGGGGGGTTAGGGCCATGTTCCCTCTAAGCTGAGCGCGTTAGTTTGCCCCCCCCCCCGGCATATGCGCCACTATTGTAATATTTTCTAGGATAGATGAATATACAGATAAAAGGGGGGGGGGGAACCACCTAGAGATTTTGATAACTCTTGATTGATTTAATAAACGACTGAATGTCGTTTTGGAGTTGGCAGTCCCGTTTAAAATAAGACCACCAACGGTGTATCAATGTTTACGATGTAACAGAGAAGGCAGCCAACCACGATATAATGAACCCCCCCCCCCCAGGCGGGATGAAAGTGACTGGCGGGGGAAAGGGGAGGGGTGGGGAATAGTGTCAATGAGAAACTCAACAGTCCTGAATAAAAATTAATTTTTAAAGGGCCACTGACTGACTGGTGTAACCAGGGCTAAATAAATATTATAGAGAATGTAGGTCAAACACTTCTACCATCCTCGCGGTGAAGGATAAGTAACAAAATGATCAGTTACAGGTGAAGGATAAGTAACAAAATGATCAGTAACAGGTGGAGGATAAGTAACAAAATGATCAGTAACAGGTGGAGGATAAGTAACAAAATGACCAGTTACAGGTGCAGGATAAGTAACAAAATGACCAGTTACAGGTGAAGGATAAGTAACAAAATGACCAGTTACAGGTGAAGGATAAGTAACAAAATGACCAGTTACAGGTGAAGGATAAGTAACAAAATGACCAGTTACAGGTGAAGGATAAGTAACAAAATGACCAGTAACAGGTGGAGGATAAGTAACAAAATGACCAGTTACAGGTGAAGGATAAGTAACAAAATGACCAGTAACAGGTGGAGGATAAGTAACAAAATGACCAGTTACAGGTGCAGGATAAGTAACAAAATGAACAGTTACAGGTGAAGGATAAGTAACAAAATGACCAAAGTTACAGGTGAAGGATAAGTAACAAAATGAACAGTTACAGGTGAAGGATAAGTAAACAAAATGACCAGTTACAGGTGAAGGATAAGTAAAAAAATGACCAGTTACATGTGCAGGATAAGTAACGGAATGACCAAAAACAGGTGAAGGATAAGTAACAAAATGACTAGTTACAGGTGAAGGATAAGTAACAAAATGACCAATTACAGGTGGAGGATAAGTAACGGAATGACCAGTAACAGGTGGAGGATAAATATCGACATGACCAGTTACGACATTAATTTTAAACATTGGTATTTATAGGTGTAGAGGAGCGACGACAGAGAGAAACACTAACCCGGGGGTGGGGGGGGGGTAGAGGGAAGAGATAATGGCTTAAACCGAAAGTGTTAAAAAAGGGGACTAAAGGGGCGGGGGTGGTTGAGGGGGATTTCGTCGGGTTGTAACTCAAGACGGAACACGTCAACAGGTTGACACGTTGATTTTGACAAATACAAATATAGGATTCAATTAGTCTCGGGGAACCTTGTCTTTGCATTTAATCAGGACAGAGGTGGCCTCTACTTTCAAAGTTTACTCGCGCCAGAGGTGGCTTTCTGTTTCTAACATTGACTGGGACCAGAGGCGGCTTTCTGCTTTGATCATTTACTGGGACCAGTGGTGGCTTTCTGCTTTGATCATTTACTGGGACCAGAGGTGGCTTTCTGCTTTGATCATTTACTAGGACCAGAGATGGCATTCTTACCTTAAATTTCACCTCTTCTGTCTCTCGTAAATGTGTTGATTAAAAAAAAAACAGTTGCCAAGCAAGGGAAGTAATCTAAAGACAAATGTTCTGTCAGACGTGTGGGTTATCTGTCATTTAAATAGTGACACTCCAAACAAAAGCCCGTGGCACCAACACACGGGGCGGGTGACGTTTTTTTTTTAGTTAAACGGGAGAAGAAGTCCAGTTCCCAGTGATGAATTACGTCAGGTGGATTGATTGAGTGTCAGTCAAACAGATGGATGGATAGGTGTGTGGGCAACCGGACGGGATGGACGGTAAGATAGATAGACAGACAGACAGATAGATAGTTAGTTAGTTAGTTAGATAGATAGATAGATAGAAAGATAGATAGATAGATAGATAGATAGGCAGACAGAAAGACAGACAGACAGACAGATAGATAGATAGATAGATAGATAGATAGATAGATAGATAGATTAGATAGATAGATAGATAGATAGATAGATAGATAGATAGATAGATAGATAGATAGATAGATAGATAGATAGATATAGATAGATAGATAGATAGATAGATAGATAGATAGTATCTGGCGAAAGGGCTTTCATACTTGTTCACGGTGCCACTGGATAAGTATAGGCCCTATTGTTGGATATGTATATTGCTGGATATATATATATATATATATATATATATATATATATATATATATATATATATATATTGGTGGATAGAATGATTGATATTTTTTACGCCAGCGGGTACCTGGCTGTGATGGGGTGGGATGGTAGGGGGGGAGGGGGGGACTGATTATCTATCCAAATATTTAAATAGAGAGCAGACGAGAAATCGGACCGCAATTAAGATTTCCCCGTCACGTCACCTGCCTTTCACTGTTAACTGCCTCTGCCATCTCTTTCTGATATCATTATCTAATTCACCATCTGCCCCCCCCCCTCCCACTCCCCCATTACCTCTGTGCTCAAATCTAAAAAAAAAATTGTTTCAAAAATTAAAAAAAAAAAAAAAAAATTGACTGGATGAATAAGTTGCCGTGAAACACCCCCCCCCCGAATCACAACATGTCCATACCAGCGACTGTACAAACCGATAGTTTGGCTGAACTTTATATCATCCGGTACCTGACAAACAATACTGAATGACGTCATTGATTCCGCATGAGATTAATACGCCGGAAAAATAAAAGGACAAAAAAAAGTCCACGGAAGGGTGGCGGGAGGAGGGAGTGGGGTGTATGCGACTGAACAAGAAGACAACAAGATACACGACATCAAACAGAATAAGGACAAACTATTATATTATCTGATTATTTTTTAAAAAGGGCGGTAATACAATATTTTTTAACGAATTGTCGAACGTGAGGATTCAAAAAACAAGAATCGGAATGTTGAATATTTCAGAGTTTTAGTTTTTGTTATAGGATATTATTGAGGTTTCATATTTTCTGTTTGTATACATTTCTTTGATGGCGGTTTTTTTTTTGTCTCCCCTTTAAACTATAAATCTTTAGCCTGTAAACAAGTTATTAATGTCCTTAAAATAACATTTCTATTATATTTCTCCATTGTTACAACTTACAAGCATATGCCCGGATATAACGTTAGTCTACTTTGTTCAAGAAATACAGTATAAAGTCGTAAATTTAATTTGACGACATTCACAGCATTCTGGATTATTTCTACTTTCTTTTTTTTCGAACGTCTGAAAAATTGTCATAAATCAAATACATGTTGAAATGTAATGTTCGCACGTGTAAGTGTAACTGGCGGTAACTGAACATGAACAAGATTGTTTGTTTACATTATTGTACGCCAGGTGGTTGTTGATTTTTTTATTAGAACTTGTACAAAATATACAACAAGTATTGGGTATTTTTGAAAAAAATTACATAACACAAAAGGAATGGCTCCTTCATTTACATGACATAATAAAAAATGGCTCATTCATTATATGACATAAACAGGAATGGCTCGTTCCATTACATAAAACAATAAGAATGGCTCCTTCGTTACATGAAACAATAGGAATGGCTCCGTCATTACATGACACAATAGGAATGGCTCCTTCGTTACATGAAACAATAAGAATGGCTCCGTCATTACATGAAACAATAAGAATGGCTCCTTATTATTACATGAAACAATAAGAATGGCTCCGTCATTACATGACACAATAAGGAATAGCTCATTCATTACATGACACAATGGAATGGCTCCTTCCCGTTACATAAAACAATAGGAATGGCTCCTTCATTACAAGACACGATTGGGATGGCCCCGTCATTACATGACCCAATAGGAATGGCAATTACTTCATTACATGGCACAATAAGACTGGCTCATTCATTACACTACACAAGAGGAATGGCTAATTTCAATTTAGGTTGCAGCTGTAATTAAATTATCTTAATTTTTTAAAAAATCTAAAAAAATGTATTTGTTTCGTTACTTTGATTCTGAAATATGTGTACGTTAAACCTAACCATTGACAGCTGGTTGTACTGTTCTGTGGAGCCATGTAGGAAGTGTTTCATTGTTGGTGTGCAATAGTTTTGAGGAAAATCAGGTGCACCGAAACGGAATAATTTTATTTTCAGACAGACGGACGGATAAATAGACGATATATTATATTATGCGGTGGCGATACATTGGTGTGGATGGGGCGTGCAGTCGGGCGCCAACCTTGCTGTTTGCATTTCTATAAAATTAATTTATTATGATTTGAATATATTATAACGATTAACTACGCTGTGTGGACGAATATAGGTCATGGATGTGGCCCAACAAAAGTGGGTCATGTTTGTGGTCCTAAAAGCTGCCATAACAGCCCTGTAGGTAGACGAAAGGTAAATGTGGATATACAATAGATATATAATGATAGATCTCTCAATATGTAGATAAAAAGAGATAATTGGTAGATTTGGATAGATACTATTGGTAGATGAGGATAGTTAATAGGTAGATGAGGATAGATAATAGGTAGATGCAAATAGATGATAGGTAGATGATGACAGATATCGATAAACTTAGATAGATAATATATAGGTTAGGGTGATTCAAAACAATATGGTAAAAAATTAAATTTTTAATTTAACTTTGGGAATTCTCAAAAATGATCCAATATATGAAAAAAAAATTCAGTACAAATTAAAAATTTTTTGGACAATATTAAGAGGGTGCTACCGCCATGTTTAGTTTTAACAAATAATAATAATGAAAAAATCAGTATATTCATTACCAGTTAAACAAATCTAAAGTTATTTTACTTGTTTAATAAAAAGTGTACAAACAATTAAATTAATAGTTCAAATCTTGGTTCAACTGCACCAATGTTGACTTGTTCCTGTCTGGGCAGTTCTGTCTATACTGTTTCACACCTTCAGCAGGTACTGTTTCTGTTCTTCATTGTTTGTGTGAAGTTTATTGTAATCTTACATAACAGCTACTCCAAGTTCTGCTATGTCATTTACAACTCTGAGAGAGGATAGTTCAGCTTTTGCTTTTTTGAAGGTTTCATTGGTCTCCCAACTATCTGGATCACTGATCAAAAATTCAGATGACAGTCCAAAAATGGCAAAAATACGAAAGGTGTTATCTGAAACAAAATCATCAAGTTCTTTGAATTCTATCAGAGATTGATCAATTGTTGTTTTTTTCACAGAGACAGGTAAACCATTTATTTTCAAACATCTCACCATTTTCTGTTTTATGTCAAGTGGTACTTCATCATCAAAAAAAAGCCAATGCAACAAGTTCTTCTGATAAATACCAGAGGTGTCTTAGAAATTTGTTCAAAGCCACCGCTAAAATCTGTGAATCAGGATAGCTGCAAGCAAATACTTATGATACAATGTTTTATAATATTAACAATTTCACTATTCACTTGGCACATTAAATTAATTAGTCCAACTAATATTAACCCTAACCCTAACTTTTGTAGGCTTTTGATAAGCCAAAGATCATTTCAATGAGCTGAAATGGCTGATGGTGCTGTAAACCAGGCTGTAGTGTAAATTCTTGTGGCAAAAATGCATATTTTTCTGAGACCCCGTTCTTCTTTTGCCGTGAGTCGAAATTGGGCCCAAAATAGTCATATTTTGATGGCATATGTGGCTTTGGCCATCCACCTAGCACGATGAAGTCCAGCTTGTTTTTTAAATGATATACATTTTGCTGGAATTCCTCCAAGATAAATAATGACTAAGTCAATTAGCTTTCGATAATCGTCACGGGGTTGAAAAGTTGTGATCTGTTTTTGTGTAAATTCGATAATTTCTTTAGCAACGTCAACAACGACTGATGTACTAGACTTCTCTGTAAAACAGTCTGAGATGTTGATTTATCAATTAGTGGCTAGTGTTCTTTAAACTGCTTAAAGATTGCTATGTTTGGACTTGTAGAAGGACCAAATGAATGCTTCACACCTGCTTCCAACATAATTTCAAGCATATTATGACAACGAACAGCCACAACATTTCCTTCTGCATCTTTCGCTCCAGTAGGACACATGCTCCATTGAATTTTGCTCTACTACTGGACATCTTCATTAAAATAGTTGAAACGATTTTAAGACGTAAAATACAAAAATCTGAATGATATTATAATATTGATTTTGTGTAAACGTGGCCAAAGATATTAGACAAAAAAAATTTAACAAAGAATAATCAACAGCAAAGATTAAAATTAACTGTAATAAATAAGAGTGGCATTGTATCTTCATCATTTCACATTAATTAATAATATGTTTTGGGCATAGTCAGTCAGGCAGTCACGTTATTACCAACAAGGGGTAACATAATTGAAATTCGTAAATTTCACAATGTGGTAGCAACCATTAAACATGTGTCAAAATCAATAAAAACTTTACTGGTTTATTTTTTCATATATTGGAACATTTTTAGATGGTGCCCCATGAAAAATTCAAAACTTCATTTTTTTGAATCACCCTAATATAGGTGTTACATATATATTTAGGTGGACGGATGGTCGTGTGGTAAAGAGCTCGACTGTCGACCTGTGGGTCCCTGGTTCAATCTCCGATGAGGACCAATGGATTTTTCAGATCATGGCTGAAGTCCTCGCTATGTCTCCCGTGGTGCCTCCATGGTCATTGCACTATCGGCTATGGTGGGGGGTGAAAGAAGGGCACCATAAAAACCGTCCCATTAGTGGTTTATAGGATCTAAGAGATTTCATCTCATCCTTAAATGGAATTTACATATATATATATATATATATATATATATATATATATATATATATATTTAAATATCTTACTATCTTACTAAAATGAATCAGCCAATTAAACAAAATCGACAAACATGTTTTTATTTTATTTAGTTTTCAATACACAGTTTACGTAGTGTGTTGACATCACTGGAGTGTTTCTCTGGTCAGTAAGATGTTTAAATATTGCCTGGATGGACGAAAAAGCCTGGTCTGAGAACACACTCCCACTCCCAGACAAACTAGACCGATGGGAAACTATTTTGTTCCTCCATTTCCAATTCAGACGGGGCATCATCTAAAACAAACGTTAAAACAAAAAAAAAAAGGCAGAAGTGAACGTATACAACAGGTCCGTGCTGAACGGGTGTTCATTTGTACAGAAAGATCTGGTTTATGTACACTAGTCACTTTTCAATTTCACACCATTTTATTTTTGTGTTCTATCGCTTTCATCTCGTTCGCTGATTCCAGATAGTTTCTCGTAGGTGTTAGAGTGTGTGTGTGTGTGTCTGTGTGTCATCGAAAGAAAGTGTGAGATGGATAAAATAAAAAACAACCGCTTATTTTGATGACGTCATCCGGACCGAATAATGGATTGCCACTGAAGACTTTTTTGATTTAAGAGACATGTCTACTTGACCGCTCACTGTAAATGACATCATACTGACATCAATAACATAAGTCAATGACATAAGTCAATGACATAAGTCAATGACATAAGTCAATGACATAAGTCTTGCATGTAAACATCACGTGTTATTAAATGTGAAGACTTTAAAAAATGATATGAATAGTTAGGTACATGGAAAAAAAATGATAGATGGATGGATTAGATAGATAGACAGATAGATTAGATCGATAGATAGATTAGATAGATAGATCGATAGATTAGATCGATAGATTAGATCGATAGATAGATCGATAGATTAGATTAGATAGATAGATAGATAGATAGATAGATAGATAGATAGATAGATAGATAGATAGATAGATAGATAGATAGATAGATAGATAGATAGATAGATAGATAGATAGATAGATAGATAGACCAAACTGTTTTCAAAGTGGGTATTTGACTTTAACTTGCATATTTGAGTAAACCTCCAACCTTCCAAGTACTCCTGTTCTCAAGATGTCATATCATGTCATATCAAATGTCAGAAAGATTCACGACATATGCGAAGCTGCGGCGATACTTGTCAGATGAGCCAATCCATATGTCAAGTTCTATAATGTCATCTTACCCAAATGTCAATTTTATTTTGAGCCGCGTTTGGCCCTTCATTGTCATTTATACGGCTCCAGGTGAGACAGTTTTGTTGTATTATTGAATTACTTTTGTTGACATTTTTTTTTAAAACTGAGATGTGGCTATTTAAAATATTGTGTGTTATATTAGAACCGGCCTGCGACTCTAGTGCGTGGCAAACCTGATATATATAAATGATCATACTGATAGATTTAAATGTTGAATTATCTAGTGATACATTTAAATGTTGAATTATCTAGTGATACATTTAAATGTTGTATCGTCTAGTGATACATTTAAATGTTGTATTGTCTAGTGATACATTTAAATGTTGTGTCGTCTAGTGATACATTTAAATGTTGTATTGTCTAGTGATACATTTAAATGTTGTATTGTCTAGTGATACATTTAAATGTTGTATTGTCTAGTGATACATTTAAATGTTGTATTGTCTAGTGATACATTTAAATGTTGTATTGTCTAGTGATACATTTAAATGTTGTGTCGTCTAGTGATACATTTAAATGTTGTGTCGTCTAGTGATACATTTAAATGTTGTATTGTCTAGTGATACATTTAAATGTTGTATTGTCTAGTGATACATTTAAATGTTGTATTGTCTATTGATACATTTAAATGTTGTATTGTCTAGATATATATTTAAATGTTGTATTGTATGGTGTGACCCACGTCCAAACATTAAGACTTTTTTTTATTTTGTCCCTTAGTTAAAATTATTGAGCAATTATATTAAACAGAGTCCAGTGGTTTAAATGCAATCCCGATAAATTTACAGAAAACATTCCTTTCGCAATTAAATTCTAGAAAACATTCCTTTCGCAATTAAATTCTAGAAAACATTCCTTTTCACAATTAAATTCTAGAAAACATTCCTTTCGCAATTAAATTCTAGAAAACATTCCTTTCGCAATAAAATTTTAGAAAACATTCCTTTCGCAATTAAATTTTAGAAAACATTCCTTTCGCAATTAAATTCTATATGGTTTTTTTTTATTTTGGTCAGCAGTGCCACTTCTCTCAAAGAATGCTATACCTGGCCAACTCCCACGTAAATTTCACACACTATTTCACTAGCATTGTTATGGCCAGATTTTTTTGTTCTCTCTTCTCCTCGTTCGTTTATTTTTTTTTTTGGCCGCTCTTTTTATAATCTGTGGAATTTGTCATCTCGTGCTGTACTCTCTCATTCAGCGAGTCCTTCACATTGTTAATTTCGGCCCCGGGGGGTGAAGGGGAAGAGAGACAGAGGGGAAACTAACAAAAGACTCCGTCTCCATGCAGTCTGACATAAACATCTTGATGTTTTATGTTCCCCCCCCCCTAATACTACCTCCCCTCTCCATTTTCATCCCTACATCGCTCGTAGGTTGTTTTTTTTATTTTTTGTTTACCGCCTACTGGCCGTTAAGTCCAGTCTGTCCATTATTTGACGGTCCATCACTTTTCTCTTGAGCCACAATCTTATTCTTGTTGGTAGTCCGGTGGCCCACGATGTGTGGCTGCTAAACGTCAGACCCCATGATGGTGTCGGCTACTCCAATGTCCGTTCGATAAGTAAGTGTACCACCAGAGCTAGATAGTTTATTTTCATAAGTTCACGTTACGCATTAGACCAAAGGAACAGAGTTTAACACACCGTGCATTTCCCGAACAATGTTAAGGCTTAAATAAAGCTATAATATATCTCTATACTTATAAGACGCATTCGTTGTCTGTCTGTCTGTCTGTTCCCTTATAACTCAAGATCCAGACAAACAAATAACGTGAAATTTGTTACACATACACATAATTACATGGGGAAGGTTATAGGACAGGTTTTGTTTCATCTCGATGGGTAGTTTAATTGTAATTAATTTTTTATTTATTTAAGTATTTTACTATATTAAAGTAATCTCGACGGCGCCATAAATAAAATTCCTCTGTGACGTCATTTCCCGATGATCGAATAGAACTTGCGCGCTGGTGCTGTATTGTGCCTTTGTGATGCAAAGAATTGTTGATGTTTTTTCATGCTCTCTGATTTGTACAGTTTGAGGAAGGTAAAGGAATGAAGAAGGATTTTAGAAGAAGTGTGAAGCCATAATAATAAGTATATATATATATATATATATATATATATATATATATATATTAGGGCTGCTGATTAAACTGCGTTAATTTGCAATTAACGCGTCAAAAAAAATTTGCGATTAAAATTTTTAACGCAATACCTAAATGCGTTAATTTGACCAAAATGCTGAAAGTTCACCAAATCGATAAATAACGGGGGGCAGGGAGGGAGAGAGAGGGAATGCGGGAATGAGGGAGGGAGGAAGGGGGAGAGGAGGAGGAGAGAGAGGTGGAAAGGGGAGGGAGGGAGAAAGGAGGGAGAGAGGGGGAGGGAGGGAGAGAGAGAGGTTAAGAGAGGGAGGGAGAGAGAGATAAAGAGTGAGGGGGGAAGGGAGGGAGAGAGGGAATGAGGGAGGGAGGATGAGAGAAATAGGAGGAAGAGATAAAAGAGAGAGGGGCAGGGAGGGAGAGAGGGAAGGAGGAAGGGGAGAGAGGGAGGGAGGGGGATGGACAGGGGGAGAGAACGAAGGGAAGAGGGGGAGATGGGAGAGGGAGGGTGGGAGGGAGAGAGATGGGAGAGAGAGCGAGGGAGAGGGAGGGAGAAGGAGGGAGGGAGAAAGGGGAGGGAGAGAGGGAATGAGGGAGGGAGGAAGAGGGAGAGAGAGGTGAAGAGGGAGGGAGGATGAGAGAAATAGGAGGAAGAGATAAAAAGAGAGAGGGGCAGGGAGGGAGAGAGGGAAGGAGGAAGGGGAGAGAGGGAGGGAGGGGGATGGACAGGGGGGAGAGAACGAAGGGAAGAGGGGAGATGGGAGAGGGAGGGTGGGAGGGAGAGAGATGGGAGAGAGAGCGAGGGAGAGGGAGGGAGAAGGAGGGAGGGAGAAAGGGAGGAAGGGAAAGGGAGAGAGAAGGAGGGAGGGAGGGAGAGGGAGGGAGGGAGAGAGAGAGGGAGGGAGAGAGGGGAGGGAGGGAGAGAGAGAGAGGGTGGGAGAGAGGGAGGGAGAGAGAGATAAAGAGTGAGGGGGGCAGGAGGGAGAGAGGGAATGAGGGAGGGAGGAAGAGGGAGAGAGGTGAAGAGGGAGAGAGGATGAGAGAAATGGGAGGAAGAGATAAAGAGAGAGAGGGGGCAGGGAGGGAGAGAGGGAAGGAGGAAGGGGAGAGAGGGAGGGAGGGGGGTGGACAGGGGGGAGAGAACGAAGGGGAGAGGGGAGATGGGAGATGGAGGGTGGGAGGGAGAGAGAGAGATGGGAGAGAGAGCGAGGGAGAGGGAGGGAGAAGGAGGGAGGGAGAAAGGGAGGAAGGGAAAGGGAGAGAGAGGGAGGGAGGGAGAGAGAGGAAGGGAGAGAAGGGGTAGGGAGAAAACAGAAGGTAAACAGAAAACCTTATTTTAAACCCGGGCAAAGCCGGGTACTTGCAACTAGTATAAATATATTAGATGTACCCTGTAGAACCTTTGCATAGAGTTAAATCCCCTTAGGTAGGCTAGATTATTTTTGGTTTCGGGCAGATTCGAATTTATCATGATTGTATTTTAAACTGGAAATACTGTTGTATTAATTCTTTACTTTCGATTTAACGCAGAGCCTAAATCACTTTTTATATATATATATATATATATATATATATATATATATATATATATATATATATATATATATATATATATATTGTATAGATGTGTTATATATAAAACACAACTTGACTGAGTTCTATAAAACTGTGTAGGAAGGATGTAGTAGGTGTTAGGGTTTACCCAGATTTTTAAAGAGATTACAAAAATAAAACAACATCATAGCCAAAATTTTTGATCAATTTTTCTCTATGTATTTTTTTTGGGCAGTACTTTGAGGTTTAGGATGAGACGTAATAATAAGATTTATTGATTTTTTTTTAATCGGGAGAGAGAGACTGCAAAAAAAAAAGTGGGTCACGAGAAATGTGATTCAACAGCCGAGGGAGGAAAAATTTTCTTTGATAATTGGTTTGTTTAATTGATTTCATATCGTTTCTGCTGTACAGGAAGTGGCTGAAATATTTCCACTGGAAACAGTGAACAAAGTGGCTTGCAGGTGTGTGTGTGTGTGTGCGCGTGTGTGTATGTGTGTGTATGTATGTGTGTGTGTGTATGTATGTATGTGTGTGTGTGTGAATGCGAGCGTCTGTGTGAGAGGGAATCATGGAGATAAATATTTTTTTTTCCCGTCAGCCTAAATCTTTCAAAGTCCATTGCAAAGTTTGTCATCCATTTTATATGAAAGGGACGGGGGTGGGTGGTTGGGTGGGAAGGGAATAGCCCTTCCGTGATTCGAATACGTCACCTTAGCCATGACAAGGAAAGACAGCGTCTCGTGCTTGACAACTAGATTTGAACCCATTTGCGACATGTTTAAAAATAACACAACACTAAGTCCAGCCTATCTGCATCAGTGCTGTCCTAACACAGTGTACACAACATCAACGCACCGACACGTTAGCAATGGAATCAAAAATTAAATAAAAAATCTTCTGTACACTTCAACACTTTATTTTGTAGTGAACTGAACCGATGACGTTAAAGGAGCGTTGCCATCAGGGTCGTATAAAGGCCTGGGTCGCGACTTTCTGGTATCTTTGCAGGCAGGGCGGCCTTTCTCGTGGATGGGCAAACAATGCGGCCCCCAGGGCCTCTAGAACGAGCTCCTATCAAATATTTTATGCTTTTAGGGGCCCAGACTGGTACTGACATACCCCAAGTCTAATTTTTTTTCTAAATATTTTTGACTACCTCCCCCCTAAAGCCTAGGAACGGCTGTGCTATGCAAAAGTACCCATTAGCCACACTCTATGATAATTTATTCTGGTGTGTATGGGGGGGGGGTTGGCTTATGAATCGAGAAAGGGCGGCCCATTGGCACTTGGGGCCCTTGGATATTCAAGTAGTTTGCCCACACATGAATATGGCTTGAGTCGCAATGGTTACAGACAAACAGCGATAGTCGTGGGATAACAGGACCTGCTCACTTTGAATCGATAAGTCCATCACACTGTTCTGTTGTGAGTGAAAACAAAACAAAAAAAAACACGTTTCTCCTAGATCGCAGAGAGTGGGTGTGGGACATTGAACTCAAGTAATGAGACACAAATCTCGGCACCCTCGGGAGTTTAGGTTACACGCCTCAGCGCAACATTACAGAGAAGATTGTTGGTGTGAATTGGTCGATAGCTGTTCAAACCCTGTCTTGTTTATGAAAGGCTTTTTGTGGTTTTATATATCCATATATCGGGTGTGTGAAGTCCCTGTAAGGATGAGATGAAATCACTTAGATCCTATATAAACCAATAATAGGACGGTTTTTATGGCGCCCTTCGTCCACCCCCCCCCACCATAGTCGATGGCGCAATGACCAAGGATGCAACACGCAATGTATGGCGGAGACTTTAACCATGACCCGAAATATCCACTGGTCATCACCGAAGATCGAACCAGGGACCTTCAGGTCGACAGTCAAGCGCTTAACTGCATGACCATCCGTCCCACTCTTGGTGTCCAGTGTTCTGGAAAGCACTTTTTAAGGATGGGGTGTGCATCTTCCCCCCCCCCCATTCTTCTTACTATCCGAAACTCCTACTACAGTATTCAGTCTAACCTTGGTGTCAGTTTTCGTCGAGTTTTCTTTGTTTATGGAAGACGGAAAGGGAGGAGGCGAGAAGATGTGCAGAAATTATTGTTTGCTAGGGGAATCCCCTAAACCCAGATAGTTTCAAAAAGACCACCGATGATTGTGTGTGTGTGTGTGTGTGTTTGTGTGTGTGTTTGTGTCTGTGTGTGTGTTTGTGTGTGTGTTTGTGTCTCTGTGTGTGTGTGTGTGTTTAGACCATAAACCGAGTCCATGTACGAAAATCGAGAGACATTTTTCCTCTGGCGAAAAACGAAACTTGCGAAGGCAAAGAAAACAGAAATATGACCGTATTTTATAGATCCCATTCACTCCATCCATTGTTGAATGTTCAATGTCCATGGTTGAATGTTCAATGTCCATGGTTGAATGTTCAACGTCCATGGTTGAATGTTCAATGTCCTTGGTTGAATGTTCAATGTCCATGGTTGAATGTCCAATGTCCGTGGTTGAATGTTCAATGTCCATGGTTGAATCTTCAATGTCCGTGGTTGAATGTTCAATGTCCATGGTTGAATGTTCAATGTCCATGGAGACACTAAAATGGCTCACGGGAAAAGAATTTTTACTACCTAGTCGCTACTGACGTAGTTGGAATTTGATTGAACCCGAGACGGTGTTTTCTATCCTTGTATGTGACCTATTCTTGCATGTGACCTATCCTTTTATCTGACCCATCCTTGTATATGACTCATCCTTGTATGTGACCTATCCTTGTATCTGACCTATTCTTATATCTGACCTGCCCTTGTATCTACCTATCCTTGTATCTGACCTATCCTTGTATCTGACCCATCCTTGTATGTGACCCATCCTAGTATCTGATCCATCCTTGTATGTGACCTATCCTTGTATCTACCTATCCTTGTATCTGACCCATCCTTGTATGTGACCTATCCTTGTATGTGACCTATCCTTGTATCTGACCCATCCTTGTATCTGACCCATCCTTGAATGTGACCTATCCTTGTGTCTGACCCATCCTTGTATCTGACCAATCCTTGTATCTGATCCATCCTTGTATGTGACATATCCTTGTATGTGACCTATTCTTGTATCTGACCCATCCTTGTATGTGACATATCCTTGTATCTGACCCATCCTTGTATCTGACCCATCCTTGTATCTGACCCATCCTTGTATCTGGCCCATCCTTGTATGTGACCTATCCTTGTGTCTGACCCATCCTTGTATCTGACCCATCCTTGCATCTGACCCATCAGTGTATCTGACCCATCCTTGTATCTGACCCATTCTTGTATGTGACCTATCCTTGTATCTGACCTATCCTTGTATCTGACCCATCCTTGTATGTGACCCATCCTTGTATCTGACTCATCCTTGTATCTGGCCTATCCTTGTATGTGACCCATCCTTGTATCTGACCCATCCTTGTATCTGACCCATCCTTGTATCTGACCCATCCGTGTATCTGACCCATCCTTGTATCTGACCCATCCTTGTATCTGACCTATCCTTGTATGTGACCTATCCTTGTATGCTCTAGACCAGACATAACCCCGTCCATCGTTATGTTACATGCAATGTATTTTGTTTATAGGTGAACGTCAGCAGTCACCAAGAAGCCATGTTACTGAACACATTTAACATGACCTTTCTGTATTCTGTGGAAGGTTGCAAAACGCGCCTCGACTATTAAAAACAAAACAAAACGGCTAATTCATTTAAAATGTCAAAGAAAAACTCTTAGCATCAGGGCGTAACTCATGGAACATCTCTCTGTCCCCCCCCCCACACAACCAACTCCCGCAATAAAACGACACCCGATTCATCAGTGCTTAATCGACTGACCGGTGCCATAGGAGCACTTAGGTTTGAAATGTTTCCTTCGGGGGTCAGCGGCCCAATAAGTCTGGGTACCAACTCGACCAGCAGTAATTTTAATCTATCTAAGACCTACTTTCACACACACACACACACACAAACACACACACACACACTACTAGACACACACTACTAGTCGTGCAATCATTTCCCTTTTTTAACCCCCCCCCCGGCCAGAGAGATCCGAATCACCCACACGTACAAATGGAATCAAGGCGAAAGTATGTCGGTGCGGTCAGCCGAGGTAACGAGTCTGACTTGATCCGTGACTCCATTCATTCCTTTGACCCCCCGCCCCCCTTTCCCATTTCCTCTCCCGCTTTTCCTTGCGCCGTCAAGTTGAATGTTTCCGGTGTTCAATCAAGCGTGGTTATGGGGATACAGCTCAATCGTTGAATCATCTTACGCACAATTAGATGACCAATGTCTTTGCATTGCGGGTGGCGGGGAGGAAATAATACAACTGGACATGGATTTGGAAGTGCGGGGTTGGGGGCGGGGTGGGGGAGGAAGCAATAACAGGAAACTGCACAGGATGGAACGGTTTCCCCAGCTGTTGACGGAACACAACTAAGACGAAATTCATCGGAAATGACGAACAAGCGAAGCCATGTCAAGGTCACTGATTTTCCCTCAAGGTTGATTTCCGACAAGAATTTTTTTTTATGCCATTTAATATGTACAATGTACATTCATTTATCTTCCCCCCCCCCCCCAAATGATACACTTCTTTTTTCTGTTTGCTTTTTTGTTTTAGTTTGAGCCAATTGATGACTGAAATCAATCAATGATTAGACTGTTCACGTCGTGTATTTGATGGGAGCGAGATATAGTTGATTGATCTTTCTATATGACACGCTTGTTTCTTCTGCCATGTTGTATGTGGCAATTCTCTCATCAAGTATATAACATCAATAAAAGTTGTCACTGGCAATCATCTCATCAAGTATATTGCATCAATAAAAGTTGTATGTGGCCATTAGTTCATCAAGTATATAACATCAATACTAACCAGCTATTCATTGTAAATTAAGTGCATTAATTGCCGATCAAGTGAATTATAAACAACACATTTCAAAAACCAACTTCAAATCAACTACACTCCACTGACCGACACTTCGAGGTCACTGTGCTACTTTATTTTAATATTAAGCTACGATTCATTCCATGTTAATTTTTTTTTACATTTGTTTTTATTTAGCCTTTTGTTTGTTTGTTTCTTTGAAACATTTTGTTTATTTCATATTTACTATTTCTTGACATATTATCAGCGACAAATGTTATCAACTATTGTGTGTGATGTCCCTGTAAGGATGAGATGAAATCACTTAGATCCTATAAACCACCAATGGGACGGTTTTTATTGTGCCCTTCTTTCTTCCTCATCATAGCCGATAGTGCAATGGCCATGGAGGCACCACGGGAGACACAGCGGGGACTTAAGAACCCATGACCAGAAACATTTCCTAGGTCCTCACCTGGAGATCGAACTAGATACCCTCAGGTCGACAGTCGACTGCTTTACCATACGACCATCCGTCTTTCAACTATTGCAGCACGTACAACCAACAGGGTGAACATTAGTGGGTCACCTTTGATGCGATTCATCATAAAACGTCCATTTTAATCAACCAGAGAATTATGTGGGGGTGGGGGTACTGTCCTTGTCCCCCCCCCCTCCCCATCAATCCCGTCCGCCACCAGATACATTCTTTACTGCAATGATTGCATTGTCTTATTTTATTGTGCAAGGACTGCACTGACCTATTCGATTAGGAATCCATTGTACTGACGTATTCGGTTAGGAATAGACTGCACTGACCTATTCGATTAGAAATCCACTGCACTGACGTATTCGGTTAGGAATCCACTGCACTGACGTATTCGGTTAGGAATCGACTGTACTGACGTATTCGGTTAGGAATCGACTGTACTGACGTATTCGGTTAGGAATCCATTGTACTGACGTATTCGGTTAGGAATCGACTGCACTGACCTATTCGATTAGGAATCCACTGCACTGACGTATTCGGTTAGGAATCCACTGCACTGACGTATTTGGTTAGGAATCGACTGTACTGACGTATTCGGTTAGGAATCGACTGTACTGACGTATTCGGTTAGGAATCCACTGTACTGACGTATTCGGTTAGGAATCGACTGAACTGACGTATTCGGTTAGGAATCCACTGTACTGACGTATTCTGTTAGGAATCGACTTTACTGACGTATTCGGTTAGGAATCGGCTGTACTGACGTATTCGGTTAGGAATCGACTGTACTGACCTATTCGATTAGGAATCCACTGCACTGACGTATTCGGTTAGGAATCCACTGCACTGACGTATTCGGTTAGGAATCGACTGTACTGACGTATTCGGTTAGGAATCGACTGTACTGACGTATTCGGTTAGGAATCGACTGTACTGACGTATTCGGTTAGGAATCCACTGTACTGACGTATTCGGTTAGGAATCGACTGCACTGACCTATTCGATTAGGCATCCACTGCACTGACGTATTCGGTTAGGAATCCACTGCACTGACGTATTCGGTTAGGAATCGACTGTACTGACGTATTCGGTTAGGAATCGACTGTACTGACGTATTCGGTTAGGAATCGACTATACTGACGTATTCGGTTAGGATTCGACTGTACTGACGTATTCGATGCAGCGTTAACCAAAATGACATTCAATAGTTCAATTAGGGCATTGACATATTCGGTTAGGAATCGACTTTACTGACGTATTCGGTTAGGAATCGACTGTACTGACGTATTCGGTTAGGAATCGACTGTACTGACGTGTCCGGTTAGGAATCCACTGTACTGACGTAAACGGTTAGGAATCGGCTGTACTGACGTATTCAATGAGGAATCCACTGCATTGACGTATTCGGTTAGGAATCGACTGAACTGACGTATTCGGTTAGGAATCCACTGTACTGACGTATTCGGTTAGGAATCGACTGTACTGACGTGTCCGGTTAGGAATCCACTGTACTGACGTATCCGGTTAGGAATCGACTGTACTGACGTATTCGGTTAGGAATCGACTGTACTGACGTATTCGGTTAGGAATCGACTGTACTGACGTATTCGGTTAGGATTCGACTGTACTGACGTATTCGATGCAGCGTTAACCAAAATGACATTCAATAGTTCAATTAGGGCATTGACATATTCGGTTAGGAATCGACTTTACTGACGTATTCGGTTAGGAATCGGCTGTACTGACGTATTCGGTTAGGAATCGACTGTACTGACGTGTCCGGTTAGGAATCCACTGTACTGACGTATTCGGTTAGGAATCCACTGTACTGACGTATTCGGTTAGGAATCCACTGTACTGACGTATTCGGTTAGGAATCCACTGTACTGACGTATCCGGTTAGGAATCGACTGTACTGACGTATTCGGTTAGGAATCGACTGTACTGACGTATTCGGTTAGGAATCGACTGTACTGACGTATTCGGTTAGGATTCGACTGTACTGACGTATTCGATGCAGCGTTAACCAAAATGACATTCAATAGTTCAATTAGGGCATTGACATATTCGTAACTGCAATGACTGCACTTTGCTTCAACAATGACATATGCCATACTTCAATGACACTAATTTTCTCGAAATCGGGCGGTGGGATGCGAACCCAGGACAAAAGCTCCAGGCTTTCGTTTTGACGGCGATTAGACCGGTCTAAATGATGTGAATAGTACTTCGTTTTTTTATTGTTGAAGTTATTTATCGCTGTCTCTGAGTTTTGTCGTCAGTCATGAGAAAACAAATCAAACCAAACCTTTAAAACATTCCGGGTCATTTCCGGTTGTTTACTTGTCGATTTATTCTGACAATAATTGTGTGCGCGGATGGGATCAGTGGGACTTCATTTATTGTTTTTAATTTGATCATTCGTAAATATGATCGCTTCCACCGGGGAATTATTTTTTGTTTAGGTCTGATAATTATTTTTGAGTAATCTGATCTATAAAAACAATCGCCCGGGGTTTTAATAGTGTGGTTGTATAGGCACAGTACAGAAAGGTCACTCCCGTTCTCATGGTTCAAACAAAGTCTTAGTTATAGACGGTACACAGAAGGCACTTATGATGGTAAATATAGCACACAGTACAACTACAATATCAGGGCCGGACTGAACGGGATCAAATCAGTTCTGACCTGAAAGACAACATCCCTCTCGTGCAATCAAACACTCAGTCACAAAAAACGCAATTACACACGGGCTGTAACTAAATTCTTCCCGGTTCGGGCCTCGCAGTTCAAACCGCCGGCGCTGCATTTAATACAGACTGCCTTATTGACTGTATCGCGGCAATGTTGAGACAATCTCTGATTCTTTATTTCAAATTAGTTTATAGAAATTGTATGCGCCATACTGAAACAATCTCTGATCCTTTATTTCAAATTAGTTTATAGAAATTTTATGCGCCATACTGAAACAATCTCTGATCCTTTATTTCAAATTAGTTTATAGAAATTGTATGCGCCATACTGAAACAATCTCTGATCCTTTATTTCAAATTAGTTTATAGAAATTTTATGCGCCATACTGAAACAATCATGATCCTTTATTTCAAATTACGTTTACAGAAATTGTATGCGCCATACTGAAACAATCTCTGATCCTTTATTTCAAATTAGTTTATAGAAATTGTATGCGCCATACTGAAACAATCTCTGATCCTTTATTTCAAATTAGTTTATAGAAATTGTAAGGTGCTATGCTGAAACAATCTCTGATCCTTTATTTCTGTAATTAGTTTAGAGAAATTGTATGCGCTATGCTGAAACAATCTCTGATCCTTTATTTCAAATTAGTTTATAGAAATTGTATGCGCTATACTGAAACAATCTCCGATCCTTTTTATTTCAAATTAGCTTATAGGAAATTGTATGCATATATGCTGAAACAATCTCCTGATCCCTTTATTTCAAATTAGTTTATAGAAATTGTATGCGCCATGCTGAAACAATCTCTGATCCTTTATTTCAAATTAGTTTATAGAAATTGTATGCGCCGTGCTGAAACAATCTCTGATCCTTTATTTCAAATTCGCTTATAGAAATTGTATGCGCCATGCTGAAACAATCTCCGATCCTTTATTTCAAATTAGTTTATAGAAATTGTATGCGCCAGTGCTGAAACAATCTCTGATCCTCTTATTTCAAATTAGTTTATAGAAAATTGTATGCGCCATGCTGAAACAATCTCTGATCCTTTATTTCAAATTAGTTTATAGAAATTGTATGCAGCCATACTGAAACAAATCTAACACACGCCCCTGATTCAGTATTAAGGTTGGCCTGGGCCTGGGCCAGGAGTCGGCAGCCTGCGGCTCTTTCATACATGTCAAGTTGCGGCCTTCCAGTTCAATGCGCAAATAATTATAATGATATTATTTGATATAAATTCTATTCCTTAAACCAAATACCATAATATTGAAAGAAATAATTTGAGTGGCTCTTTAAAACTGAGATAATTGCAAATTATAACTTTTGGCCCTTCCATCTCAAAAGGTTGCCGAATCACTTGGCCTAGGCCCCAAGCTAAGAAGAAAGTAACAGGCCCCTTGAGGAAAAACTATAGAAAAAATATACTTTGGTAAGTATTTGTTTAGTGTTGACTACAATAGAACATTGTTACTAATTTGTTTACAGTTGCAGCGTTGGCAGAAACTCAATGTCTTTTAACCTTAACTTAGTAAATTCTTAATAAATTCTTAAAAAATTCTTAGTAAATTCTTAGTAAATTCTTAGTAAATTCTTAATAAATTCTTAGTAAAGTCTTAGTAAATTCTTAGTAAATTCTTAGTAAATTCTTAGTAAATTCTTAATAAATTCTTAGTAAAGTCTTAGTAAATTCTTAGTAAATTCTTAGTAAATTCTTAGTAAATTCTTAATGTGGGGCCGCCTATTGTCTTAAAGCTGTGGAACAATTGTTCTAATTTCATACTCTCGGATTAGTAAGTAGAATGAAAGTCTATTACTGAACTTGAACGTGTTTTATGAAGGGGGAGATAAACAAATAAACCTATGAATATTTTACACAAGTTCAAATTATGAAACGACAAATGAAGCTCTTGTTACAAAGGTCAAGCCAAACCAAATGTATATTTCATGTCCTGAATTTGATTTGGCGCGTGTGGCCCAGTATACATTATTCATGTCTTATCATTTCATCATGACATCATACAAGTGCAGAAAACGTTTTATTTACTTAATGAGTAATATTAAGATACACAATCCTTGAGTTGATCTTCTAACAGCTGTCAGAGCAATATTTACACTGGCTTCTACATGCTGTCAGCGAATGTTCTGATGAAACAATGTTAAGTGCAACCACATTTAGTTTATGTCTGTTGTATGAAGTACAGTCGGACGGGGCCGTAGACAAGTCTTCAGGATCTGATAGACCATATGTATCAGACGGAGGCCGTTTTAGAATCAGATTTATAGGAGAAATTACTTGAAGGGGGGCCCATTAGTTGTTGGGATCCTCGCCTGACGTGTCCGTCCATCTGAACGGCTCTGAATCAAAGGCGGACTAAGGTTGGTTGAGTCCCGGGCGCAGTACAAAATACTGGGCCCCCTTAAAAAAACCAATTAGGGCTTTCTTGGACACACACCCCCCTATCAAGTCGGGGGGCTCAAGCGCGCGCCCGGTTTATTCTTTCATAATAAAGGCTTCACACAAAAGATCATGGTGACCTCAAAAGCTATAAATATCACATGGTCACATGGGCGTCACTTATTACCTCACGAACTGGGGGGGTGTCGGGTCGAAGCAGAGTAAACAGAACCAGTTTGACACAGTTGAAACTAACACACGCAATAAATGTAGAGACATTCAGAGAGTTGCAGCAGACCGTGGTTAGAGATATTATAGGTAAATGAAATAAGGATGAATAAAAAAATTAAGTTTAAATAAAGACAAACTGAGACGTGGTGAGGAATGAAAAAAAGAGAGAAAATCATTGCGAAACACTTCTCTCTCTGATAGTAATGCTCTATGTGAGGCTGCAGCAGCCTATCTTATCTGGAGATTGTGATGTTCTAAGCAAAAGATTTAATAGAAATAAAAAAATGAAGGGAGGCCGTTTACAACATGGGTCAACTAGGTTTCCTATTATTTGAACTGGGGTTAACAAGGTCGCCTATTGTTTGAACTGGGGTCAACTAGGTCGCCTATTGTTTGAACTGGGGTCAACTAGGTCGCCTATTGTTTGAAATGGGTCAACTAGGTCGCCTATTGTTTGAACTGGGGTTAACGAGGTTGCCTATTGTTATTGGCTACCCAGCACTATAAGTTTCAGATGAAAACAACTCATGGTGTGAACAGTTAGTTATTTTAATTATTGTTGTGTGAGTTGGAGGTTGTTCTTCTCTTTTAGTGAATGTTTACACCTGTGAAAATTGAGGTCAGTGCAAGACTGCACAATTAAATTAATTGATTGAATTAATCCAGGGTGGGGTGAAGAATTGTGGTAGTGAGAGGTGTGATATAGATGGATGGATGGATGGATGGATGGATGGATGGATGGATGGATGGATGGATGGATAGATAGATAGATAGGGAAAGTGATGAATATGAATGCCATGACACTCTATAATACGTAACTTCCAATACATAAACATTGTCCCAAATTTCTCTAAAATAATTCTTTTCCTCTTCAAACTTACCTTCTAAGTTTCAAAAAATAACTTTTAACAAATTAAAAAAAATTTAAGAAAAGAATGACGAAGAAAAATCATTTGTGTTAAAAAAATACAATTTAATTTAAAAAAGGGAAAAAGAAAGGAAAAAAACTTTGTGAAGAATTTAGTGAATGGTCTCTGTGGTAGGAGATAATCGGCTTGTTGCTAGGGAGAAAATATTTTTTTATGCTGTTGAATCAATCCCCAACAAGTTGTTGGCAAAGAAGCAAAGCGAAAAGAAAAAACAGCAGTATTTGGAGCATTTCTCTAAGTGTAGTACCATTTTACTTGGAAGAGCTTACTTGGTCAGGGCGGGGGAAATGATTTCTTTAAACCGTGGGCCATATCTTACATTAGACAGAAGGGCCCGAGCAAAGCAGAGGGGTTTTATGACACTATGTAAATGAAATAAAACGTCATTGATGTGACATGGTGGAGTGGGGCAGAGTGAAGGCCCGGGGTCAATGGACCTGACGGGCCGCACGTGTCCCGAGGGATGTGTAGTTTGTTTGCCCCTTTGTTCGATGTAGGTCATTGGTTCCAAGTAGGTCATCATAACGGCATTCAACCCGTTGACGGTGGTTAAACTTGTTCGAAGGCATATCGGTACCCGGTGTGATGAACGAAACGTTTCCCGGAACTCGATGTGATGGGCTGTAACAATTGATCAGGCTCACGGCACATAACAGGAGAGTTCACTGGACAGGTCACTCCAGATTGGTCGTTACTTCCAGACAGTAAAAATAAAAAAAAGGGATCAATACATGATAGTCGCTATTGGTTAAAATTTTTAGTACATACAGAGAACTCTGACAACAGTATATGTCGGGGCCCAGGGAAACCGAATATGTCGGGACCCAAGGAAACAGTATATGTCGGGGCCATAGTAAATAGTATATGTTGGGGCCCTAGAAACAGTATATGTCGGGGCCCGAGGAAACAGTATATATTTAGCTCTAGTGATCCATATAAAATACGAAAAAAATTAAGATGAAGGATATTGATTTTTCACTATTTATGTCCAAACATTTCAGGCAGCTATCAAATATACAAAAGTCTACGGAATAAAAAATTCCTGAACGCTGTTCCGGTGCGAGTACCTACAGACTAAAAAGCATCGAGTATTTGGTATAAATGAGAAATATCCAATTAAAGGCGTCCTTGATATCCAGTCTTCTATTAGTGATTTATTGTACAACAAAAATTTTTTTGCGAATTACCAAGAATGTTTGAGGAATTTAAAAAATCATGCGGGTATGGATTTCCAACTGCTACTGCTTTTACTGAAATTAATTTATTTGAGATATTGGACACTCCTTGAAAATATCAT
>JAGDYQ010000060.1:1744558-1775510 GCA_021962125.1 Bulinus truncatus
TAGATAGATAGATAGATAGGTAGGTAGGTAGGTAGGTAGGTAGGTAGGTAGGTAGGTAGGTAGGTAGGTAGGTAGGTAGGTAGGTAGGTAGGTAGGTAGGTAGGTAGGTAGGTAGGTAGGTAGGTAGGTAGGTAGGTAGGTAGGTAGGTAGGTAGGTAGGTAGGTAGGTAGGTAGGTAGGTAGGTAGGTAGGTAGGTAGGTAGGTAGGTAGGTAGGTAGGTAGGTAGGTAGGTAGGTAGGTAGGTAGGTAGGTAGGTAGGTAGGTAGGTAGGTAGGTAGGTAGGTAGGTAGGTAGATAGATAGATAGATAGATAGAATTTCGCTATGATTTTATAAAATAGATGTGTGTGTTTTTTTTTTAGTAAATATTTTTTGCATTATTTCTTTCGGTCCACAGTTTCAACATTAACTCGCCATCACGCTGCTACTTAAACTAGTGAAGTTATGTATGCAAGTAATACTTTTAAGTTTTTTTTTTACGGCAAAAAACGCTTTTATTAATATTAATTTAATTTTCTAATTCAGTAAATATCTCAAGTTGTTTACACATGTGCTTTCTAAAAAAAAAACAACCTTTGTTCACCCCAACACAATTGCCGAACTTATTCTTTCCTTGCCATGGTATAGAAGGGGGTGGGGGTGGTAGGGAGTAGTGTTGTTTTCGTTGACGAAAACTAAAACTAAAACTTTCGTTGACGAAAACTAAAACTAAAACCTTTGTTGACGAAAACTAAAACTAAAACCTTCGTTGACGAAAACTAAAACTAAAACCTTCGTTGACGAAAACTAAAACTAAAACCTTCGTTGACGAAAACTAAAACTAAAACCTTCGTTGATGAAAACTAAAACTAAAACCTTCGTTGTGAAAACTAAAACCTACCGTTGACGAAAACTAAAACTAAAACCTTCGTTGGCCAAACTAAAACTAAAACCTTCGTTGACAGAAAACTCAAAACTAAAACCTTGGTTGACGAAAGCTAAAACTAAAACCTTCGTTGATGAAAACTAAAACTAAAACCGTTGTGGCTTTAAAACTAAAACAACCGTTGTGAAAACTAAAACCTTCGTTGGCGAAAGCTAAAACAAAACCGTTGACGAAAGCTAAAACTAAAACCTTAATCGTTAGCCGAAAACTAAAACTAAAACCGTTGGCGAAAACTAAACTAAAACCTTGGTGGCGAAAACTAAAACTAAAACCGTGATGAGCGAAAACCTAAAACTAAAACCATACGTTAACGAAAACTAAAACTAAAACAACCGTTGTGAAAACTAAAACTAAAACCCTTCGTTGACGAAAACTAAAACTAAAACCTTCGTTGAGCGAAAACTAAAACTAAAACCTTCGTTGACGAAAACTAAAACTAAAAACCTTCGTTGTCCAAAAACTAAAACTAAAAACCTTAAGTTGTCGAAAACTAAAACTAAAACCGTTGACGAAAACTAAAACAACAAGTTGTAAAAACTAAACTAAAACCTTCGTTGGCCGAAAACTAAAACTAAACCCGTTGACGAAAACTAAAACTAAAACCTTCGTTGACGAAAACTAAAACTAAAACCTTCGATTAGCCAACGAAAACTAAAACTAAAACCTTCGTTTTTTGACGAAAACTAAAACTAAAACCTTCGTTGACGAAAACTAAAACTAAAACCTTCGTTGACGAAAACTAAAACTAAAACCTTCGTTGACGAAAACTAAAACTAAAACCTTCGTTGACGAAAACTAAAACTAAAACCTTCGTTGACGAAAACTAAAACTAAAACCTTCGTTGACGAAAACTAAAACTAAAACCTGGTTGACGAAAACTAAAACTAAAACCGTTGGCTACGAAAACTAAAACTAAAACCTTAAGTTGACGAAAACTAAAACTAAAACCTTACGTTGACAAAAACTAAAACTAAAACCTTACGTTGGCAATAAAACCTTCGTTGACGAAAATGTTGACTTTTCGTCAACGAGAACTAAAACTTAAACTAAAATTAGCAGCAAGACTAAAACTAGACGAAAACTAAAATTATTTCAGAAAAAACGAAATAAAAACTGAAACTAAAATATAGTGTTGCTTTCGTTCACGAAAACTAAAACCTTCGTTAACGAAAATGTTGACTTTTCGTCAACGAGAACTAAAACTAAAACTAAAATTAGCAGCAAGACTAAAACTAGACGAATACTAAAATTATTTCAGAAAAAACGAAATAAAAACTGAAACTAAAATATGACCTTGGACTAAAACAACACTAGTAGGGAGCATATTGCTAACTGCGTAGAACCTTCTTGGGGGGGGGGGGATTACAAGACCCAACATTTGTAATGAAAACTTCACTGAATTAAATCTCGGCTCCGTGCCTCCCGGTCCCTTGAAGTCTCCGGGGGGGCACATGTCTCAAGTTCAAAGATTTGAAAACGTAAAAGAGGAAATTATTCTCCCTTGAACTGTGACACAGAAAAAAAAAATATAAACAACAGACACACGCTTTTTTTGTTGTTTTTTTTTTTTGTAGCCGTCCCTGTTTTTTGTTTTTTGGAGGAAACCAAAGTCCGAAGAAATACTGATACTGTGTGTCTACGTGTTTGTGTGTCTGTGTGTTTGTGAAATTCACAATTTCCTGTATGACAATGCACTCTGAGGGAACGACGTTATGTTTGTTCTTTTCGGGAGACTGAATTTGCTATTGCCAAGCTATTATGAAATGTTCCAAGTTCCAAGCTTAAAAAGTACACGGGGCTGAACAACGGGTGCTTACCGCCCCCCCCCCCCCATCCCCTTGTGCCCCACCCACACACCTTCCCCTGTAAACTAATCAAACAAAATGGCCACATTGAATTTTTATCCAAAGACTTGGAAAAACAGAAAAGAGTAAACGAAAAAATGGAACAAATTAAGACCAATATACACACAGAATAATGTCTAATGTTTGTGTGTGAAAAATGTTGATGATTAATTTGACCTGACTGGCTTGAGGGCATTGTTGTTGTTTGTTGTTTGTGTCCGAAAAAAGGGTCAAGATTAATTCAGGTCATTCTAGAGAGTGAATGTATTTGAACCAAGGTCAGTTTGAGGTGAAGATTTCTGTGGCGCTACAGACAAATGGGCTGTTTTTGGCCTCGAGGCATCACTTTCACATTAAATAAATTTTTCGACAAGCAAACAAAAAAAAAATTCAATGTGAAAATTCGAAGGTCATGTGACACAATACATCTATTTGTGATGGATTTACAAACTGCCCTGTGCACCAAGTATTTATTGAGGCTACATGTCCAGCTACAAATGATTCTAATTTTAATTATCCCCCCCCCCCCAAAACTGTACATTTTGAAAGTCGAAAGACAATCAGAATAAATGGACGGTTAAAACACAGAATCCAGTCTCAACATAATTATCCACTGAAATAAAAGGGATGGGGGGGGGGGAAGGGGGAGATTGAGTGATTATTTCTCTATTGCTCATGGGGTGGGGAGGGGGGGGACTAGGGTGGGGTAGAGAAAGGGGTCTACCAATGTGGGGAGGGGGGGGACTAGGGTGGGGTAGAGAAAGGGGTCTACCAATGTGGGGAGGGGGGGGACTAGGGTGGGGTAGAGAAAGGGGTCTACCAATGTGGGGAGGGGGGGGGGACTAGGGTGGGGTAGAGAAAGGGGTCTACCAATGTGGGGAGGGGGGGGGGACTAGGGTGGGGTAGAGAAAGGGGTCTACCAATGTGGGGAGGGGGGGCTTACTTCACTGCCAACAAAAGGGTGGTATTCTCACCATCTTTTTTTGTGTGTGTGGTGGTGAAATGGGGCTTCATTCTTATATAGTCCGCTTCGGGGGGGCGAGGCGGGGGAGGGCGGGTGCCACTAGAGCTTTGTGGATAGAATCAAATGATGACTTCCAACAGCTGCAATAGTCACCAGAAATCAACAAGTAGCTAACAATTGGGGGGGGGGGGAGTATTCTTTTTTTCTTTCTCCCCCTCCCCCCCCCCACCCGCCACCACACCCACCTTCTTCACTAGTCCATGTCTACCAATCTTTCTATTGGCTGCTCTCAGCTGTATGTAATAGAAAATGGGGATTGGGGCTGGGGGTGTTAAGTTGGGGGAAAGTTTGTGCAACACAATGGACAGGTGATAGCTAGCCACTAGGTTACCTGCAAAGAACCTGACCAGGTAGGATAAATCTTCTTTAGGGCCTGCCTCTTGAATGTACCTGATGTCAGCGTACCCCAGACCTGCCAGGTATTCATTCTGAAAAAAAAAATACCCACATGTGTATGGACAGAAATCTGAAGAACTGTATGTGCACTGATACTTAATCCATATATATATATATTTTTAGGTGTAATTAATCAATGTAGAAGTAATGCCACTAATGTATGTTTACTGTACCTCATGTGTGTGTACTTAGTGGATCTTTGAATTGAGCACTTAATGAGTATGTGTGTACTTAATCAATGTATGTGTACCTAATGAATCCATGTGTGTACAGTACTTATTCAATGTATGTGTACTTAATCAATGTATGTGTATTTAACGAATCCATTTGTGCACAGTACTTAATGTATGTGTTTTTAAATGAATGCATGTGTACAGTGCTTAATCGACGTTCATGTGCTACTTAATCAATGTATGTGTACTTAATCAAAGTACATGTATTAAATCAATGCTGATAACTACTGAATAAACTCTGAGGTAGATGCATACTGTGGACATTACTCATTACTGGAAAGAAAACAGAAAGCCACATATTATTTTTGTTTACCTGGGTGGCCAAAGGGCAGTCAATAGCCTCCATTCGCCTGATGACGTCTCCGCTCAGCTGGACATGAAGGGAGTTGCCGGGCACCCCGAGCTGGAGGCAGATCTTCTGTGCGGGTGTGGCGAGGGTGCAGGGGAACAGGCGCCCCGTGGTGTCTTTGTCTGACACGAACACCCGGATGAACCTAACCACAACATCGAAAGAAAAAAAAAGTGAGACAGTTGGTCATGTAACTGTCAGTGATACCAAACAAACTCTTTACTATCAGAGAATTAAAGCTGTCCAAGTTGTCACTGTATCCATTGCTGTCATATAGTGACTAATTATAAAGTAACTTTGACGTCATGCTAATTAGCCAGTTAACAATAAAAACCATTCGATTTCCCCATTTTGCGTTATGTTACCTCCCCTTCCTTGGCTGCGAAAATTATTATTTGTTTTATAATATAATTCCATTTTTTTGTATGTTTACTAATATTTTTTTTAATAGTCAAAGTAAAAATGTAATTGTTTATAGTGATACGAAATACTCTTTTGTAATTGTAATATCCTCGATTCACTTTGGTTGCGATATTTGATTATCTACTATTTCAATAAACACTCGTTCCTTGTTAGTGAGTACTATTGCTCAATATAAACTCACTTCCTTTGTTCAGTAATTACTAATGGTCCAATTTACACTCACTTCCTTGTTGAGCAATTACTAATGGTCAATTTACACTCACTTCCGTGTTAGTGAGTACTAATGGTCAATTTACACTCACTTCCTTGTTAGTGAGTACTAATGGTCAATTTACACTCACTTCCTTGTTAGTGAGTACTAATGGTCAATTTACACTCACTTCCTTGTTAGTGAGTACTAATGGTCAATTTACACTCACTTCCATGTTAGTGAGTACTAATGTTAAATTTACGCTCACTTCCTTGTTAGTGAGTATTAATGGTCGATATACACTCTCTTCCCTGTTAGTGAGTACTAATGGTCAATATACACTCACTTACTTGTTAGTGAGTACTAATGGTAAGGTACTCGGTACAAGTTGACTACAAGATCTCTAGCAACTGCGTATAGCCGACTCTTTGAGCCGCGTGTTACTGACCGGAAGTGATAAATTATTTCCTACCTGTCACTACGTCATCGTCTCGCCACCGCTGGATGTCCAACTTTTAAATAAGTGTCACTCTGGCGCTACCCCCGACTCCTATAATAGCCCAGGCTCTATGCTGGAGGCTGGCCTTGCTCCACTGCGTATAGCACCATGGTACGAGGTCAGCCAGGGAGTCGCTCAGGTCCCACGTGTCCTCCTCGTTACGTCCAAGGCTCAGTCCGACAGACTGGTGGGTGAGTCCTGGCAGATGATAACATGGCAGGGTGATAACATGGCAGGGTGATAACATGACAGTGTGATAACATGGCAGGGTGATAACATGACAGTGTGATAACATGGCAGGGTGATAACATGGCAGGGTGATAACATGGCAGATGAGAACATGGCAGGGTGAGATCATGACAGGTTAGAATGATAACATGGCAGGGTGATAACATGGCAGGCTGAGATCATGACAGGTTAATAACAAGGCATGGTGATAACATAACAGGGTGATAACATGGCAGGGTGATGACGTGGCAGGGTAATAACATGGCAGGGTGATAACATGGCAGTGTGATAACATGGCAGGGTGATAACAAGGTGATAACTTGGCAGGGTGATAACATGGCAGTGTGATAACATGACAGTGTGATAACATGGCAGGGTGATAACATGGCAGGGTGATAACATAGCAGGGTGATAACATGGCAGGGTGGGGCAACATAGCGGTGTGGTTACATTAGAACAAAAAATAGTTACTCTAGACATTAAGGTCATTTGTTGATAAACAGGTGGGTATTGCATCCCCCCTCCCCGGGTACATTCATTTGAGACTAATGTCAGCCGGGGGGGGGGGGCTAGGGGGCAGCCCCAATTTTTTCTTACATAAAACTCTCCGCACAGCCCCCCCCAAACCACACAGCCCCCCACCCACAAAACAAAATCCTGGCTACGGCCATGGGCGTATTCAAGAGGGGGGCATTTGCTCCCCCCCTTACATTTAAAAAAATGTCATAAAGTTGTTATTTGCCCCTCCTGGAAAATTTTTGCCCCCCCCTGGAAAAATTCCTAGCGACGCCCTTGGCTACGGCCTTATATATATATATATATATATATATATATATATATATATATATATATATATATAGTAAGTCGAAATTTAACTAGGGATAAATTGTGAGTAACAAACTAGAAGTTCATCAGCCTAATCCTCTGGAAGCTAGACATGCTCAATGTTCAGGAACGTGGGAATCAAACGTTTTACTTGACGCTTAGATTATTATCTAACGGTAGTTTAGTTTCCATGGAAACTACTCACCTTGGTGCTGAAGTTCACCGACGCTCCACCAGGCCTTGCTGCCATGGTAACGCTGGTTCTGAGCCTGGCCGGCGCCGGGGCGAGCCCCATCGTCTGGTCTGGTGACCGCGGTGGTGAATTTCTTGGCGCCGCCGTCCAGGTCGGCAGGGGTCCCACCCTGAGGTCTGTGCCCCACGGCGGTGTCAGTAATGGCTGACATGACGTCACATCCTGCTGTAGATGACCTGAGAGAGTGCAACGAGACGTGAAAATACTCATAGGTTAAAGGACACAGGTCATGCAAGTGTCGTGTTTTTGGTTCGATCATCTCTTATAGTCAAGGCCGTGCCATGCATGGACAAACTAGGGCCCGCGGACCAAGCACGGCTCGTCAGGTTGTTGTTTTTTTTTAATCCGGCCCGCCATCCAACGCCTCTCTCTCTCACTCCCCCCCCTCTCTCTCTCTCCTGCTTTATGGGAAACAGATTGGAGATGGATGGGCGTGCGGTAAAACGCTCGACCTGAGAGTACCGGGTTCGATTTCCAGTGAGAACCATGGGAATTTTTCGGGTCATGGTTATAGTCCCTGCTATATCTCCCTTGGTGCCTCATAGGCCATTGCACTATCAGCAATGGTGGTGGATGGGCACCACAAAAAAGTCCCAATACTGGTTTATAATTCTAAGAGTTTTCATCTCACCCTAACAAAGACTTCACACATACGGAACAGTTCATTTTGGGCTCTCCAATAGCCTTGTGCTGTTGTGATGACATGCCGGGCCTTTCGGTACCCACAATCATGAGCAGCAGGCTCAGCCCACCCTGAAGACGGCACTGATAAGTGCATATGCACCATACTTGTGATGTCTTTATGCATACGGGCACCGGTCCGACTTCTTCCCTGTACACTATAATCAACACGACAGCTCGATTCTGTTTCGACATTGTAGTAGGTGCCCTACAGAATTAACCCAAGTATCGGATCTGTCTCTACTTATCTCTATTTACGAGGTCAGATAAAAAGCCGAAACAAATAAAACAAGTCGAAATACAGGAATAGTGACACACGCCAAAAAACGTTAGTGAAAATGTATTTAAAAAGAAAAATCAATTATTGTAAAAAAAAAAAAAAGAAAACAAAAGTAGGGAAATGTCAGAGTTTATGTAAAATTTGTAAAGAAGAAAAAAAAATGACTTTCTTCAGAGATCAGGGTTCTATAGAAAGTTGTAAAAGTAGGTTGACAGTTTTCACTAAGCTAGCAGTTAAGAGGAATTAGTCACTGTATTTAAACAGTACCAGTACTGTCACACTCGTGTGTCGCAATACTCATAATGATAGACAGACAGACAGACAGACAGACAGACAGACAGACAGACAGACAGACAGACAGACAGACAGACAGATAGATAGATAGATAGATAGATAGATAGATAGATAGATAGATAGATAGAATAGATAGATAGATAGATAGATAGATAGATAGATAGATGGATAGATAAAGATAGATAGATAGATAGATAGATAGATAGATAGATAGATGGATAGATAGATAGATAGACTCAGATAGATAGATAGATAGATAGATAGATAGATGGATGGGCGATAGACAGATAGATTCATCTTTAACAACATTTAACCACCATATCCATAGGAGAGAACACATTACAATGACAACCTAAAACATGCGATAGCAAAGCATAAGACACCTGTATATGACATCCATAACTTCACGCCTTTTAACAAGTCTTGAAAACATTCTACAGTATAACGTTACTTAACCTTCCATCCTGGTCTTAGCGAATACATTTCGGTCTAGTTTCCCGAATTGGTTTAATGTACGTACTCTGGTCGTACTTTCAGTCAATGTTTATATCCCAGATCGATACCACCCATGTAAAAACATTTCAACCCTTGCTATTGTTTGAATGCGATTCAGTTCCGCCTGTTGACACGATAAAACCGACCAAAGGGAAAACACATATATAATTTATTGCCAGCGAGAAGGCCTTGGGGCCAAATTGGTTAAGACATTTTGCGGGCTTCAAGTAATTGTACTGGGATAATTATTTATGATTTTCTTGTGAAAGTGTTTATTTTCGGTTCTATTGTCCGGTATTTTATTTTGTTGTTGACCTTTGACGAGTGGCGCTTGTTTTTGGATCGTTAACTGGCCAGGAAGTCAATTATACCTAATTATGAGTTGGATGGAGATGTATTTGTTTTGATGGGGTTTGAGGAGAGGGTCACAGAAACGGACGATATGGGGAGAGGGGGGTGGGTGGGTGGGTGGGTGGGGGGAGGGAGCTGACGTTGACATAAAAAGGAATTCCTCAAACTTTTACGTTTTGAGACCCACAATGAAAACTAAATATTTTTGGGTGGTGGTGGTGGTGGTGGTGGGGGGGTGTGCGGGTCGAGACTGACCTGTAAAAGAATGAGGACCACTGTGTTACTAGATTGCATAGATTGACTTACACTATTAATTTACATAATAACAAAACTTTTTTTATAACTGCAGTTTATTTTTTTTTTTACTTTCATTTTAGAGAGACCGGCCTGTATATTATGCGCACACATTGACGCACATACATTTTGAAATTGGCCGTTACCCCCCCCCCACCCCTCCACCCCCCCCCCCCACCAAAAAATTTCGTCTCGGACCCCACCCAGAGGTTTCCGTGGTCCACGCCTTTGAGACCCGCTAGTATAGAAGACTGAAAAATACAATTAATGACCATTCGACTATAGGCCTGCTGGCTAGTGGCATAACAAGGCGGGGGAATGGGGAGGGGGTGGGGGGAGCGGTCAGTCCCTGACGGGGTTTTACTTTTTCCGCATCTAGGAGAGGGGCGTCTTCCGTACTTGGGTACGTTTTTTGGAGCAGGAGTGGGGCGTCATAGTTTGGCTCCCTCGGCCTATGCGCCACTATTGTAATATTTTGTAGGATAGATGAATATACAGATAGGGGGTAAAAAAACCACCTAGAAATTTTGATAATTCTTGATTGATTTAATAAACGACTGAATGTCGTTTTGGAGTTGGCAATCCCGTTAAATTAAGACCACCAACGATATTACGATGTAACAGAGAAAGCAGCCAACCACGATATAATGAACCCCCCCCCCCCCCCAGGCAGGGTGAAAGTGACTGACGGGGGGAAGGGGAGGGGGTGGGGAATAGTGTCAATGAGAAACTCAACGGTCGTGAATAAAAATAAATTTTTAAAGGGCCACTGATTGACTGGTGTAACCACGGCTAAAATAAATATTATAGAGAATGTACGTCAAACAGTTCTACCATCCTCGCGGTGAAGGATAAGTAACAAAATGACCAGTTACAGGTGGAGATTAAGTAACAAAATGACCAGTTACAGGTGAAGGATAAGTAACAAAATGACCAGTTACAGGTGGAGGATAAGTAACAAAATGACCAGTTACAGGTGGAGGATAAGTAACAAAATGACCAGTTACAGGTGAAGGATAAGTAACAAAATGACCAGTTAGAGGTGAAGGATAAGTAACAAAATGACCAGTTACAGGTGAAGGATAAGTAACAAAATGACCAGTTACAGGTGAAGGATAAGTAACAAAATGACCAGTTACAGGTGAAGGATAAGTAATGAAATGACCAGTAACAGGTGGAGGATAAATAACGACATGACCAGTTACGACGTTAATTTTAAACATTGGTATTTATAGGTCTAGAGGAGCGACGACAGAGAGAAACACTAACCCGGGGGGGGGGGTGGAAGAGATAATGGCTTAAACCGAAAGTGTTAAAAGGGGACTAAAAGGGGCGGGGGGGAGGGGTTGAGGGGATTTCGTCGGGTTGTAACTCAGAGGGAACACGTCAACAGGTTGACACGTTGATTTTGAAAAATACAAATATAGGATTAAATTAGTCTCGGGGAACGTTGCCTTTACATTTAATCATGACAGAGGTGGCCTCTACTTTCAAAGTTTACTCGCGCCAGATTTGGCTTTCTGTTTCTAACATTGACTTGGACCAGAGGTGGCTTTCTGCTTTGATCATTTGCTGGGACCAGAGGTGGCTTTCTGCTTTGACCATTTACTGGGACCAGAGGTGGCTTTCTGCTTTGATCATTTACTGGGACCAGAGGTGGCTTTCTGCTTTGATCATTTACTAGGACCAGAGGTGGCATTCTTCCATTAAATTTAACCTCTTCTGTCTCTCGTAAATGTGTTGATTAAAAAAAAAAACAGTTGCCAAGCAAGGGAAGTAATCTAAAGACAAATGTTCTGTCAGACGTGTGGGTTATCTGTCATTTAAATAGTGACACTCCAAACAAAAGCCCGTGGCCCCAACACACAGGGCGGGTGACGTTTTTTAATTAAACGGGAGAAGAAGTCCAGTTCCCAGTGATGAATTACGTCAGGTGGATTGATTGAGTGTCAGTCAAACAGATGGATGGATAGGTGGGTGGGCAGCCGGACGGGATGGACGGTAAGATATATAGATGGATAGATAGACAGACAGACAGACAGACAGACAGACAGGCAGGCAGATAGATAGATAGATAGATAGATAGATAGATAGATAGATAGATAGATAGATAGATAGATAGATAGATAGATAGATAGATAGATAGATAGATAGATAGATAGATAGATAGATAGATAGATAGATAGATAGATAGATAGATAGATAGATAGATAGATAGATAGATAGATAGATAGATAGATAGATAGATAGATAGATAGATAGATAGATAGATAGATAGATAGATAGATAGATAGATAGATAGATAGATAGATAGATAGATAGATAGATAGATAGATAGATAGATAGATAGATAGATAGATAGAGTAGTGAGTAGCCACAGGGATATATCTGGCGAAAGGGCTTTCATACGTGTTCACTGTGCCACTGGATAAGTATAGGCCTATTGGTGGATATGTATATTGTTGGATATGTATATTGTTGGATATGTATATTGGTGGATATGTATATTGGTGGATATGTATATTGTTGGATATGTATATTGGTGGATATGTATATTGGTGGATATGTATATTGGAGTATATGTATATTGGTGGATATGTATATTGTTGGATATGTATATTGGTGGATATGTATATTGGTGGATATGTATATTGGTGGATATGTATATTGGTGGATATGTATATTGGTGGATATGTATATTGTTGGATATGTATATTGGTGGATATATGTTATATGTATATTGGTGGATATGTATATTGGTGGATATGTATATTGGTGGATATGTATATTGGTGGATATGTATATTGGTGGATATGTATATTGGTGGATATGTATATTGGTGGATATGTATATTGTTGGATATGTATATTGGTGGATATGTATATTGGTGGATATGTATATTGGTGGATATGTATATTGGTGGATATGTATATTGGTGGATATGTATATTGGTGGATATGTATATTGTTGGATATGTATATTGGTGGATATGTATATTGGTGGATATGGATATATATATTAGTGGATAGAATGATTGATATTTTTTACGCCGGCGGGTACCATCCTGTGATGGGGTGGGATGGTGATGGGGGGGACTGATTATCCATCAAAATATTTAAATAGAGAGCAGACGAGAAATCGGACCGCAATTAAGATTCCCCCGCCACGACACCTGCCTTTCACTGTTAACTGCCTCTGCCATCTCTTTTTGATATCATTATCTAATTCACCATCTGCCCCCCCCCCCCCATTACCTCTGTGCTCAAATCTTAAAAAAAAAACAACTTCCCGATGAAAAAAAAAAAAACCTGTTTCAAAAATTAAAAAAAAAAAAATTGACTGGATTAAAAAGTTGGATTTCAAAGATGTTGCTAAACACCCCCCCCCCCCCAATCACATGTCCATACCAGCGACTGTACAAACCGATAGTTTGGCTGAACTTTATATTATCCGGTACCTGGCAAACAATACTGAATGACGTCATTGATTCCGTAAGAGATTAATACGCCGGAAAAATAAAAGGACAAAAAAAAAGTCCACATTTTTTTTTTTTAAAACAAACAAATAAGTCCACGGGAGGGGGGGCGGGAGGAGGAGGGGGGTGTATGCGACTGAACAAGAAGACAACAAGATACACGACATCAAACAGAATAAGGACAAACTATTATATTACCTGATTATTTTTTTAAAAGGGCGGTAATACAATATTTTTAAACGAATTGTCGAACGTGAGAATTCAAAAAACAAGAATCGGAATGTTGAATATTTCAGAGTTTTAGTTTTTGTTATAGGATATTATTGGGGTTTCATATTTTCTGTTTGTGTACATTTCTTTGATGGCGGTTTTTTTTTTTCGTCTCCCCTTTAAACTATAAATCTTTAGCCTGTGAACAAGTTATTAATGTCTTAAAATAACATTTCTATTATATTTCATCCATTGCTACAACTTACAAGCATATGCCTTGATATAACGTTCGCTTACTTTGTTCAAGAAATACAGTATAAAGTCGTAAATTTAATTTGACGACATTCACAGCATTCTGGATTATTTCTACTTTCTTTTTTTCGAACATGTCTAAAAAATTGTCATAAATCAAATACATGTTGAAATATAATGCTTGCACGTGCAAGGGTAGCTGGGGGTAACTGAACATGAACAAGATTGTTTGTTTACATTATTGTACGACAGGTGGTTGTTGATTATTTTTAACAGAACTTGTACAAAATATAAAACAAGTATTGGGTATTTTTTAAAAAAATTACATGACACAATAGGAATGGCTTCTTCATTACAGGACATAATAGGAATGTCTCATTCATTACATGACACAATAGGGATGGCTCATTGATTACATGAAACAATAAGAATGGCTCCTTCGTTACATGAAACAATAGGAATGGCTCATTCATTACATGACACAATAAGACTGGCTCATTCATTACATGGCACAATAAGACTGGCTCATTCATTACATGGCACAATATGAATGGCTAATTTCAATTTAGGTTGCAGCTGTAATCAAAATTATCTTAATTAAAAAAAAATCTAAAAAAATGTATTTGTTTCGTTACTTTGATTCTGAAATATTTGTACGTTGAACATCGACAGCTGATTGTACTATACAATGGAGCCATGTAGGAAGTGTTTCATTGTTCGGGTGTGCAATGGTTTTGAGGAACATCGGGTGCACCGACACGGAATAATTTTATTTTCAGACAGACGGACGGATAGATAGACGATAGATTATATGATGCAGTGGCGGTACATTGGTGTGGATGGGACGTGCAGTCGGGCGCCGACCTTGCTGCTTGCATTTCTATTAAAATTAATATCTTATGATTTGAATACATTATAACGATTAACTGCCTGTGTGGACGAATATAGGTCACGGATGTGGCCCAACAAAAGTGGGTCATGTTTGTGGTCCTAAGAGCTGCCATAACAGCCCTGTAGGTAGACAAAAAGTAAATGTGGATATACAATAGATAGATAATGATAGATGATAGGTAGATAAAAATAGATAATTGGTAGATGTGGATAGATAATAGGTAGATGAAAATAGATTATAGGTAGATGAGGATAGATAATAGGTAGATGGGGATAGATAATAGGTAGATGAAAATAGTTAATAGGTAGATGAAAATAGTTAATAGGTAGATGAAAATAGTTAATAGGTAGATGAGGATAGATTATATGTAGATGAAAATAGATAATAGGTAGATGATGACAGATAATCGATAAACTTAGATAAATAATATACAGAGGTGTAACATATATATTTAGGTGGACGGGTGGTCGTGTGGTAAAGAGCTCGACTGTCGACCTGAGTGTCCCTGGTTCGATCCCCGATGAGGACCATTGGATATTTCAGGTCATGGCCTAAGTCCCCGCTATGTCTCCCGTGGTGCCTCCATGTCATCATTGCACTATTGTATATGGTGGGGATGAAAGAAGGGCACCATAAAAACTGTCCCATTAGTGGTTTATAGGATCTAAGAGATTTCATCTCATCCTTACAGGGACTTTACACACATATATATTTAAATATCTTACTATAGGAGAGAAACTTCTTCTAAAAATGAACCAGCCGATTACAAAAAAAAACGACAAACGTGTTTTTATTTTATTTTGTTTTCAATACACAGTTTACGTAGTGGGTTGACATCACTGCAGTGTTTCTCTGGTCAGTAAGATGTTTAAATATTGCCTGGATGGACGAAAAAGCCTGGTCTGAGTACACACTCCCACTCCCAGACAAACTAGACCGATGGGGAAACTATTTTGTTCCTCCATTTCCTATTCAAACGGGGCATCATCCAAAACAAACTTTAAAACAAAAAATAAAAATTAAAGGCAGACGTGAACGTATACAGCAGGTCCGTGCTGAACGGGTGTTCATTTGTACAGAAAGATCTGGTTTATGTACACTAGTCACTTTTCAATTTCACACCATTTTATTTTTGTGTTCTATCGCTTTCATCTCGTTCGCTGATTCCAGATAGTTTCTCGTAGGTGTTAGAGAGAGTGTGTGTGTGTGTGTGTGTGTGTCATCGAAAGAAAGTGTGAGATGGATAAAATAAAAAAAAAAACAACCGCTTATTTTGATGACGTCATCCGGACCGAATAATGGATTGCCAGTTTGCCACTGAAGACTTTTTTTGAGTTAAGAGACATGTTTACTTGACCGTTCACTGTAAGTGACATCATACTGACATCAATGACAGAAGTCAATGACATAAGTCAATAACATAAGTCAATGACATAAGTCATAACATAAGTCTTGTATGTAAACATCACATGTTACTAAATGTGAAGACTTTAAAAAATGATATGAATAGTTAGGTACATGGAAAAAAATGATAGATAGATAGATAGATAGATAGATTAGATCGAAAGATAGATAGATTATATCGATCGATAGATAGATAGATCGATAGATTAGATCGATAGATAGATAGATAGATTATATAGATAGACAGAATAGATTGATAGACCGATAGTTAGATAGACAGATTAGATTATATTAGATTAGATTAGATTATATTAGATTAGATTAGATAGATAGATAGATTAGATATATAGATAGTTAGATAGATAGATAGATAGATAGATAGATAGATAGATAGATAGATAGATAGATAGATAGATAGATAGATAGATAGATAGATAGATAGATAGATAGATAGATAGATAGATAGATAGATAGACCGAACTGTTTTCAAAGTGGGTGGGTATTTGACTTTAACTTGCATATTTGTGTAAACCTCCAACCTTCCAAGTACTCCAGTTCTCAAGATGTCATATCAAATGTCAGAAAGATTCACGACATATGCGAAGCTGCGGCGATACTTGTCAGATGAGCCAATCCATATGTCAAGCTCTATACATGTCATCTTACCCAAATGTCAATTTTATTTTGAGCCGCGTGTGGCCCTTCATTGTCATTTATACGGCTCCAGGTGAGACAGTTTTGTTGTATTATTGAATTACTTTTGTTGACTCCAATGTCCGTAAGATAAGTAAGTGTAACACCAGAGCAAGATAGTTTATTTTCATAAGTTCACGTTACGCGTGAGACCAAAGGAACAGAGATTAACACACCGTGCATTTCCCGAACAATGTTAATTCTTAAATAAAGATATAATATATATAAATATACTAGCTGTACCCTGTAGAACCTTTGCATAGAGTTATATCATATCCCCTTAGGTAGGCTAGATTATTTTTGGTTTCAGGCAGATTCGATTTTTTCATGATTGTATTTTAAACTGGAAATACTGTTGTATTAATTCTTTACTTTCGATTTAACGCAGAGCCCAAATCGCTTTTATATATATTGTTTAGATGTGTTATATATATATATATATATATATATATATATATATATATATATATATATATATAACAACTATTAAACAAACATCAGAAAAAGATATTGTAGAGGGCGGGGGGGGGGGGGGGTAGAGAGGGGAAAAACACAACTTGACTGAGTTCTATAAAACTGTGTAGGAAGGATGTAGTAGGTGTTAGGGTTTACCCAGATTTTTAAAGAGATTACAAAAATAAAACAACAACATCGCCAAAAATATTTTTGATCAATTTTCTCTATGTATTTTTTTTTTGGGCCAGTACTTTGAGGGTTTAGGATGAGACGTATTAATAAGATTCATTGATTTTTTTTTTTTTAAATCGGGAGAGAGAGAGAGACTCAAAAAAAAAAAAAGTGGGTGACGAGAAATGTGATTCAACAGCCGAGGGAGGAAAAATTTTCTTTGATAATTGGTTTGTTTAATTGATTTCAAATCGTTTCTGCTGTACAGGAAGTGGCTGAAATATTTACACTGGAAACACCGAACAAAGTGGCTTGCAGGTGTGTGTGTGCGTGTGTGTGTATGTGTGTGTGTATGTGTGTGTGTGTGTGTGTGCGTGTGTGTGTATGTGTGTGTGTATGTGTGTGTGCGTGTGTGTGTATGTGTGTGTGTATGTGTATGTGTGTGTGTATGTGTGTGTATGTGTGTGTATGTGTGTGTGTATGTGTGTGTGTATGTGTGTGTATGTATGTGTGTGTATGTATGTATGCGTGTGTGCGTGTGTGTTTGTGTGTGTGTATGTGTGTGTGTGTGTATGTATGTGTGTGTGTATGTATGTATGTGTGTGTGTGTGAATGCGTGCGTCTGTGTGAGAGGGAATCATAGAGATATTTTTTTCCCGTCAGCCTAAATCTTTCAAAGTCCATTGCAAAGTTTGTCATCCATTTTATGTGAAAGGGACGGGGGTGGGTGGGAGGGTGGGGAGGGAATAGCCCCTTCCGTGATTCGAATACGTCACCTTAGCCAATACAACTAGATTTGAACCCATTTGTGATATGTTTAAAAGTAACACAACACTCTGTCCAGCTTATCTTAATCAGTGCAGTCCTAACACAGTGTACACAACATCAACGCATCGACACGCTAGCAATGGAATCAAAAATATAAAAAAAATCTTCTATACACTTCAACACTTTATTTTGTATTGAACTGAACCGACGACGTTTAAGGAGCGTTGCCATCAGGGTCGTATAAGGGCCTGGGTCGCGACTTTCTGGTATCTTTGCAGGCAGGGCAGCCTTTCTCGTGGATGGGCAAACAATGCGACCCCCCTAGTGCCTCTGGTACGAGTTCCTATCAAATAGTTATGCTTTTAGGGGCCCAAACCAATGTTCCCTCTAAGCTGAGCGCGTGAGCGATCGCTCACACGTATTCAGAGCGTCGCTCATACTACACGTACGATCGCTCACTTCGACGGACGACATCGCTTAAATCGCTCACAAATTTTGGCCTCAAACAAAAATGTCGCTCAGAGACAAAGGCCCAGACTGGTACTGACATACCCCAACTCTAATTTTTTTTTAAAATATGTTTGCCTACTTACCCCCCCCCCCCAAAAAAAAAAGCCTAGAAACGGCTCTGCTATGCAAAAGTACCCGTCAGCCACACTCTATGATAATTTATTCTGGTGTGTGTGTGGGGGGGGGTGGCTTATGAATCGAGAAAGGGCGGCCCATTGGCACTTGGGGCCCTTGGATATTCAAGTAGTTTGCCCATACATGAAAATGGCTCAAGTCGCAATGGCTACAGACAAACAGCGATAGCCGTGGAATAACAGGATCTACTCACTTTGAATCGTTAAGTCCTTCACACTGTTCTGTTGTTAGTGAAAACAAAAACAAAAAAAAAACACGTTTCTCCTAGATCGCAGAGAGTGGGTGTGGGACATTGAACTCAAGTAATGAGACACAAATCTCGGCACCCTCGGGAGTTCACGTTACACGCCTCAGCGCAACATTACAGAGAAGATTGTTGGTGTGAATTGGTCGATAGCTGTTCAAACCCTGTCTTGTTTATGAAAGGCTTTTTTGTGGTTTTATATATCCATATATCGGGTGTGTGAAGTCCCTGTAAGGATGAGATGAAATCACTTAGATCCTATATAAACCAATAATGGGACGGTTTTTATGGCGCCCTTCTTCCATCCCCCACCATAGTCGATGGCGCAATGACCATGGGTGCAACACTCAAGGTATGGCGGAGGCTTTAACCATGACCCGAAATATCCACTGGTCCTCACCGAAGATCAAACCAGGGACCACAAGATTGACAGTCAAGCGCTTAACAGTACGACCATCCGTCCCACTCTTGGTATCCACTGTCGCATTCTGGCAGGTACTTTTTAAGGATGGGGTGTGCATTACCCCCCCCCCCCAATTCTTCTTACTATCTAAACTACTGCTAAGACAACAGGCAGTGTTCAGTCTAACTTTGGTGTCAGTATTTTCGTTGAATTTTTTAATTTTGTAATTTTTACATTTCTACAACCTTTTCTTTGTTTATGGAAGGCGGATATTGAGGAGGCGGGTAGATGTGCAGGAATTATTGTTTGCTAGGGGAATCCCCTCAATCCGGATAGTAAGTATCAAAACGACCACCGATGATGATGTGTGTGTGCGTGTGTAGACCATAAACCGAGTCCATGTACGAAAATTGAGATACATTTTTCTCTGGCGAAAAACGAAACTAGCGAAGGCAAAGAAAACAGAAATATGACCGTATTTTATAGATCCCATTCACCCCAATGTCCATGGCTGAATGCTCAATGTCCATGGCTGAATGTTCAATGTCCATGGCTGAATGTTCAATGTCCATGGCTGAATGCTCAATGTCCATGGCTGAATGTTCAATGTCCATGGCTGAATGTTCAATGTCGATGGTTGAATGTTCAATGTCCAAGGTTGAATGTTCAATGTCCATGGAGACACTAAAATGGCTCACAGGAAAATAATTTTTACTACCCAGTCGCTACTGGCGTAGTTGGGATTTAAACCCGAGACGGTGTTACCTATCCTTGTATGTGACCTATTCTTGTGTCTGACCTATCCTTGTATCTGACCTATTCATGTATGTGACCTATCCTTGTATGTGACCTATTCTTGTATTTGACCTATCCTTGTATGCTCTAGATCAGAAATAGCCCGTCCATCATTATGTTATATGCAATGTATTCTGTTTATAGGTGAGCGTCACCAGAAGCCGAGTTGGTGAACACAATTTAAGATGACCTTTCTGTACTCTGTATAAGGTTGCTAAAAGCGTCACGACAAAATAAAAAAAAAAATAAATGTCAAAGAAAAATTCTTAGCATCAAGGTGAAAGAGTATAACTCATGGAACATCTCTATGCCGCCCCCCCCCCCACCAACTCCCGCAATAAAACGACACCCGATCCATCAGTGCTTAATCGACTGACCGGTGCTATAGGAGCACTTAAGTTTGAAATGTTTCCTTCGGGGTCAGCGGCCCACTAAGTCTGGGTACCAACTCGACCAGCAGTAAATTTATCTACGACCTACTTTCACACACACACACACACACACACAAACATACAGACACACACACAACTAGTCGAGCGATCATTTCCCCCCCCCCCGTCCTTTTTTTTTTACCCCCCACCCCCTTCCTCCCGTCGCCCGCCAGAGAGATCCGAATCACCCACACGTACAAATAGAATCAAGGCGAAAGTATGTCGGTGCGGTCAGCCGAGGTAACGAGTCTGACTTGATCCGTGACTCCATTCATTCCTTTAACCCCCAGTCCCCCCCGCCTTTCCCCATTTCCTCTCCCGCTTTTCCTTGCGCCGTCAAGTTGAATGTTTCCGGTGTTCAATCAAGCGTGGTTATGGGGATACAGCTCAATCGTTGAATCATCTTACGCACAATTAGATGACCACCAATGTCTTTGCATTGCGGGTGGCGGGGAGGAAATAATACAACTGGACAAGGATTTGGAAGTGCGGGGTTGGGGGCGGGGGGGGGGGAGGGGTGGCGGAGGGAGCAATAACAGGAAACTGCACAGGAGTTAAACGGTTTCCCCAGCTGTTGACGGAACACAACTAAGACGAAATTCACCGGAAATGACAAACAAGCAAAGCCATGTCAAGGTCACTGGTTTCCCTCAAGGTTGTTTTCCGACAAGAATTTTTTAAATGGGATTTAATATGTACAATGTACATTCATTTATCTTCCACCCCCCCTCTCTCCCCCCCCCCCCAATGATACACTTCTTTTTCTGTTTGCTTTTTGTTTTAGTTTGAACCAATTGATGATTGAAATCAATCAATGGTTAGACTGTTCACGTCGTGTATTTTTGATGGGAGAGAGATTTTGTTGATTGATCTTTTTATATGACTCGCTTGTCTCTTCTGCCATGTTGTTTATGACAATTCTCTCATCAAGTATATAGCATCAATAAAAGTTGTATGTGGCAATTAGTTCATCAAGTATATAACATCAATGAAAGTTGTATATGGCAATTAGTTCATCAAGTATATAACATCAATGAAAGTTGAATGTGGCAATTAGTTCATCAAGTATATAACATCAATGAAAGTTGTATGTGGCAATTAGTTCATCAAGTATATAACATCAATGAAAGTTGTATGTGGCAATTAGTTCATCTAGTATATAACATCAATGAAAGTTGTATGTGGCAATTAGTTCATCTAGTATATAACATCAATGAAAGTTGTATGTGGCAATTAGTTCATCAAGTATATAACATCAATGAAAGTTGTATGTTGCAATTAGTTCATCAAGTATATAACATCAATGCTAACCAGATATTCATTGTAAATTAAATGCATTAATTGCCGATCAAGTGAATTATAAACAACACATTTCAACAACCAACTTCAAATCAACAACACTCCACTGACCGACACTTCGAGGTCACTGTGCTACTTTATTTTAATATTAAGCTACGAATCATTCCATGTTAAACAATTTTTTTACATTTGTTTTTATTTAGCCTTTTGTTCGTTTGTTCTATCAAACATTTTTTATTTGTTTATTTCTAGGGATGTGACGGAGCTGATGAAAATCCGCTTCCGCCGGATTCGGATTTGGCAAATATAAATCCGTCGGATTCGAATGCGGATTCGGATTTGGTCAACATTTGGCTAAATGGGGGTATACCAAGGTGTCAGTCCCGTGCCTACCCCACCCCTCCACCCCAACAACGAGGTTTTTTAGCATTTCTTTTTGCAAGAACATCAGCATAAACTATTACAAAGCACAGGTAGCCACATTGTTAACGAAACATCAGTACAAGATGCTTTGCATAAAATAAAATTCTCTTTAATTCTACGTCTGTCGTATTTCTTATCTAATTTTCATGCACAAAAAAAGAATGTATTAAAAATAAAAAGTACAGTAGTACTGTTCTCACTCACTTGTAATTATTCAAGAAATATTCTACAAGTTGAAGTCATATCGGTCAAGCACAATCAGCAGGCAACTGAGTCTCTCTCGTTTCACGGCATCACAACCAAATTGAAACATGTAACCTTACACTACTAAACAAAACACTGTCTAGAAATTTCTGTTGTTTTTGTTCTTTCTGTACTGTTTACTATAACTCCAGTGTCAGTTGTTTAACTGTCATACTGTTTATTGTCACACTCACATGAGGCCCCAGTACTTGAAATTAATTAATGGCAGATTAAACTTTTCTTCGAAAGTCTCTGGGTTTTTTTTTAATTTTAGTTACGATTTCTACGGCCGTGTTTGATCTCAAAACGGTAATTTTTCAAATTCGAATCCGACGGATTTTTTTTTAATCCGTCGGATTCGAATTCGGTCAAAAAACGTCGATGTTCGAATGTCGTCGGATACTAATTTGAACTTCGTCACATCCCTTTTTATTTCATATAGAACGCTGTCAGGATGTTTATTTCTTGACACAATATCAGCGAGAAATGTTATCAACTATTGTGTGTGAAGTCCCTGTAAGGATGAGATAAAATCTCTTAAATCCTATAAACCACTAATGGGACGGTTTTTATGGTGCCCTTCTTTCATCCCCATCATAGTCGATAGTGCAATGGCCATGGAGGCACCACGGGAGACATAGCGGGGACTTAAGAACCCATTCATCATAAAACATTAATTATAAATCAACCAGAATTATGTGTGTGTGTGGGGGGGGGGTCCTGTCCGTGTCCCCCCCCCTCCGCAACCAGATACATTCTTTACTGCAATGATTGCATTGTCTTATTTTATTTTGCAAGGACTACACTGACGTATTCGATTAGACATCCACTGTACTGACGTATTCGATTAGGAATTGACTGTACTGACGTATTCGATGCAGCTTAAACTAAAATGACATTCGATAGTTCAATTAGGGCGTTGACAAATTCGTAACCGCAATTACTGCACTTGACATGTTTGCTTCAACAATGAAAACACTGACATCTGCCATACTTCAATGACACTAATTTTCCCGAAATCGGGCGGTGGGATGCGAACCCAGGACAAAAGCTCCAGGCTTTCTATTTGACGGCGATTAGACCGGTCTAAATTATGTGAATTATATTTCATGTGTTTATTGGTGAAATTATTTATCGCTGCCTCTGAGTTTTGGCGGCAGTCATGAGGAAACAAATCAAACCAAACCTTTAAAACATTCAGGGTCATTTCCGGTTGTTTACTTGTCGATTTATTCTGACAATAATTGTGTGCGCTGATGGGATCAGTGGGACTTCATTTTTTTTGTTTTTAATTTGATCATTCGTAAATATGATCGCTCCCACCGGGGAATTTTTTTAAATACCTTTTTAACCACAAAATAAGATTATTTTTTGTTTAGGTCTGAGAATTATTTTTGAGTAATCTGATCTATAAAAACTATCGCCCGGGGTTTTAATAGTGTGGAGTGTAGTCACAGTACAGAAAGGTCACTCCCGTTCTCATGGTTCAAACAAAGTCTTCTTTATAGACGGTACACAGAAGGCACTTATGATGGTAAATATAGCACACAGTACAACTACAACACCAGGGCCGGACTGAAGGGGTTCAAATCAGTTCTGACCTGAAAGACGACATCCCTCTCGTGCAATCAAACGCTCAGCCACACAAACACACGGACTGTAACTAAATTCTTCCCGGTTAGGGCCTCGCAGTTCAAACCGCCAGCGCTGCATCTAATACAGATTTCTACGTGGACCCATTGCTTCATGGGGCCCCGACCGGCCCAGTGACGCCAAATATCTGTAAAAGTCTGCCAAGGGACCCCAACTAACATAAGAACAGCTCAGCCCTTTTTTTTTTGCCTCTATGTAAACTTTTGTTTACCTGAACGTGAAATTTCGTTTTCTGGTCAGCACAAGCGACACTGTTGAAACAATCTCTGATCCTTTATTTTCAATTAGTGTATAGAAATTGTATGCGCCATGTTGAAACAATCTCTGATCCTTTATTTTCAATTAGTTTATAGAAATTGTATGCGCCATGCTGAAACAATCTCTGATCCTTTATTTTCAATTAGTTTATAGAAATTGTATGCGCCATGCTGAAACAATCTCTGATCCTTTATTTTAAATTATTTTATAGAAATTGTTGTATGCGCCATGCTGAAACAAATCTAACGCACGCCCCTGATTTCGAATTAAGGTAGGCCTAGGCCAGGGGGTCGGCAACCTGCGGCTCTTTCGATGTCAAGTTGCGGCCTTCCAGTTCGTTCAATGCGCAAATAATTATAATGATATTATTGTATATATCTATTCCTAATCAAATACCATAATACTGAAAGAACAATTTGAGTGGCTCTTTAAAAAACTGAGAAATTTGTAAATTATAACTTTTGGCTCTTCCATCTCAAAAGGTTGCCGACCCCTTGGCCTAGGCCCCAGGCTAAGAAGAAAGTAACAGGCCCCTTGAGAAAAAAACTACAGAAAAATATACTTGTTAAAGTATTTGTTTAGTGTTGACTACAATAGAACATTGTTGCTAATTGTTTACAGTTGCGGAATTGGCAGAAACTCAATGTCTTTTAACCTAAACGTAGTAAATTCTTAGTTAATTCTTAGTAAATTCTTAGTTAATTCTTAGTAAATTCTTAGTAAATTCTTAATGTGGGGGCCGCCTATTGTCTTAAAGCTGTGGAACAATTGTTCTAATTTCATACTCTCGGATGAGTAAGTAGAATGAAAGTCTATTACTGAACTTGAACGTGTTTTATGAAAGAGGGGGGGGGGGGAGATAAACAAATAAACCTATGAATATTTTACACAAGTTCAAATTATGACACGACAAACGAAGCTCTTGTTGCAAAGGTCAACAAGCCAAACCAAATGTATATTTCATGTCCTGAATTTGATTTGGCGCGTGCGGCCCAGTATACATTATTCATGTCTTATCAATTCATCATGACATCATACAAGTGCAGAAAACGTTATATTTACTTAATGAGTAATATCAAGATACACAATCCTTGAGTTGATCTTTCAACAGCCATCAAAGCAATGTTTACACTGGGGTCTACATGCTGTCAGCGAATGTGCAGATGAAACAACGTTAAGCGCAACCACATTTAGTTTATGTCTGTTGTATGAAGTACAGTCGGAGGGGGCCGTATACAAGTCTTCAGGAACTGTATGTATCAGACGGAGGCCGTTTTAGAATCAGATTTATAGGAGAAATTACTTGAATGGTGGGGGCCCATTAGTTGTTGGGATCCTCGCCTGACGTGTCCGTCCATCTGAACGGCTCTGAATCAAAGGCGGACTATGGTTGGTTGAGTCCCGGGCGCAGTACAAAATACTGGGCCCCCTTAAAAAAACCAATTAGGGCTATCTTGGACCCACACACAACCCCCATCAAGTCGGGAGGGCTCAAGCGCGCGCCCGGTTCACCCGTTCATAATACAGGCTTTACACAAAAGATCATGGTGACCTCAAAAGCTATAAATATCACATGGTCACATGGGAGTCACTTATTACCTCACGAACTGGGGGGGGGGGGTGTAAGGTCGAAGCAGAGTAAACAGAACCAGTTTGACACAGTTGAAACTAACACACGCAATAAATATAGAGACATTCAGAGAGTTGCAGCAGACCGTGGTTAGAGATATTATAGGTAAATGAAATAAGGACGAATAAAAAAAATTAAGTTTAAATAAAGACAAACCGAGACATGGTGAGGAATGAAAAAAAAAGAGAAATTCATTGGAAACACTTCTCTCTCTCTGATAGTAATGCTCTCTGGTAGGCTGCAGCAGCCATCTTATCTGGAGCCGGTGATGTTCTAAGCAAAAGATTTAATAGACATAAATAAATGAAGGGGAGGCCGTTTTCAACATGGGTCAACTAGGTTTCCTATTATTTGAACTGGGGTTAACAAGGTCGCCTATTTTTTGAACTGGGGTCAACTAGGTCGCCTATTGTTTGAACTGGGGTCAACTAGGTTGCCTATTGTTATTGGCCCAGCACTGTGAGTTTCTGATGAAAAACAATTCATGGTGTGAACAGTTAGTTATTTTAATTATTGTTGTGTGAGTTGGAGGTTGTTCTTTTCTTTTAGTGAATGTTTACACTTGAAAATTAGGTCAGTGCGATCACAATTAAATTAATTGATTGAATTAATCCAGGGTGGGGTGAAGAATTGTGGTAGTGAGAGGTGTGATATAGATGGATGGATGGATGGATGAATAAATGGATGAATGGATGGATAGATAGATAGATAGATAGATAATTAGGGAAAGTGATGTATATGTATGCTATGACACTATAATACGTAACTTCCAATACATAAACATTGTCCCAAATTTCTCTAAAATAATTCTTTTCTCTTCAAACTTAATTTCTAAGTTTCAAAAAAATAAATTTTAACAAATTTAAAAAAAAAAATTAAGAAAAGAATGACGAAGAAAATCATCTGTGTTAAAAAAAAAATACAATTTAATTTAAAAAGGGAAAAGAGAAAGGAAAAAAACTGTGTGTAGAATTTAATGCATGGTCTCTGTGGTAGGAGATAATAGGTCTCTGTGGTAGGAGATAATAGGCTTGTTGCTAGGGAGAAAATATTTTGTATGCTGTTGAATCAACTCAACAAGTTGCTGGCAAAGAAGCAAAGGAAAAGAAAAAATCAGCAGTATTTGGAGCATTTCTCTAAGTGTAGTTACCATTTTACTTGGTAGAGCTTACTTGGTCAGGGCGGGGGGGGGGCAAACATTTTTTAAACCGTGGGCCACATTTGGGCTCTTACATTAGACAGAAGGGCCCGAGCAAGGCAGAGGGGGGCTTTATGACACTATGTAAATGAAATAAAACGTCAATGATGTGACATGGTGGGGTGGGGCAGAGTGAAGGCCCCGGGGTCAACGACGGACCTGACGGGCCGCACGTGTCCCGAGGGATGTGTAGTTTGTTTGCCCTTTGTCCGATGTAGGTCATTGGCTCTAAAGTAGGTCATCATAACGGCCTTCAACTCGTTGGCGGTGGTTAAACTTGTCCGACATATCGGTACCCGGTGTGATGAACGAAACGTTTCACGGAACTCGATGTGATGGGCTGTAACAATTGATCAGGCTCACGGCACATAACAGGAGAGTTCACTGGACAGGTCACTCCAGATTGGCCGTTACTTCCAGACAGTAAAAATAAAAAAAGGGATCAATACATGATGGTCGCTATTGGTTAACATTTTAGTACATACAGAGAACTCTGACACGGTGAGTAGTTAGTCTGTGACAGTCAAGACTTACACAGGGTGTGGCCTATTACACGGCATTCTTTTACGGTGATACCCGTAGCACCAAACACGTAGCCCAGAGCCGTCAGTGTGACTTTGGGGGCCCTAGAAAACAGTATATGTCGGGGCCCAGGGAAACCGAATATGTCGGGACCCAAGGAAACAGTATATGTCGGGGCCATAGTAAACAGTATATGTAGGGGCCCTAGAAAACAGTATATGTCGTGGCCCGAGGAAACAGTATATTTTGGGGCTCTAGTGACCCCATACAAATACGAAAAAAAATACATGAAGCGACATTGATTTTTTACTATTTATGTCCAAACATTTCAGTCAGCTATAAATATACAAAAGTCTACGGAATAAAAAAAAATGCCGGAACGCTGTTCCGGTGCGTTCCGCCAGACTAAAAAGCACTGAGTATCGGTATAAATGAGAAATATCCAGTTGCGTGCGTCCTTATTACCTGCACAGTCATTTAGACAAATTTCCAGGTAACCTTGGGGACTTCAGTGAGGAACAAGGCGAGAGGTTCCATCAGGATATGGGGGTGATGGAGGAGAGATATCAAGGAAGATGGGACATACATATGATGGCTGACTACTGTTGGGGCCTCCAGCGCAATTGCCCCAAAGACACACACAAAAGGAAGTCGAGCAAACAGCGATTTGCTAATGCATTACCATTGACATATTAATTAACTAATTAATTAGACATAATTAGTTTTTCAAATGAAAATGTTTTCTTCTATAACACTATCACACATATTTTTGAACAAATTTCTGAATGACTATTAACAGTTTCACTACTATTTTTTAGTATACTATTTTACTTCATGCATACATTATTTAATTAATTTTAATTATCTCGTAAAATAGAGCCAATCTAGCAAAAGCACTTACATATTCTAAATCAGCATAGTTGAATTTGTATGAAATGATTCAAATATCACTGGCAATGAAGTCACTGTTTACCAGTGTTATTTAACTGCAACACGATCACCATGACAGTGTCTGAGATGTCAAGGCGTGGGCCCTACAGTGTGAGTCTGCTAGACACGCAACAACAATCATTTGTCCTGGGGGGGGGGGGGGCTCCACAAATTGTAAGAAAATAAACAACAACAAAATTAACTATAAATATTTCTATAAAGACATAAGTTGCACGTGCAAAAAAAAAATTGTTTCGAATTTTCTTTATTTTTGGCATTGATATATTTTACAAATATTCGTTCGTTCTGGACAATCAAAATCAACTGATTTCACAGGCATTAAAAAATCGAACCAATATTCCCTAAATTGATCTCCGAAAAGTACACAAATTAGGGCTAACCCATTTCTTTTTTTAGACATTCTAGTATTTAGATGTGAGGGGTCACACAAGTCTGATTAAAGATACATACATTCACTACTGGACACTTCCAGTGATACATTAGCTACCGGACACTCCCATTCAGTGATACATTCACTACTGGACACTCACAGTCAGTGATACATTCACTACCGGACACTCCCAGTGTAACGCCATCATAGCCGAATCATAGACAAAGCTTACGATGACCAATTCCACTTCAAACTTAAATTTTCCGTTGGTAGTTAAAAAAAAATTTTTTTTAAAATAAAAAATAAAAATAAAATGAGGAAAAACCCAAAGTGACAAGCAAAAGCCCAACTAGACTAACACCTCTTGTATATTGATTTTGAAATTAATCATTTGAAGTATTTTGTTTTTAATCAGGGATTCAAATTAAGGTGGAATCAGGCCCGTAGCGTGCGTTTTTGTCTGGCCCCGTCTGCTTATTTGTTCTACTTAGTAAAATGTATTACCTGCCCCACCCTGTTATTGCCTGGCCCCTGCTGTAGAATGTTCACGCTACGGTGCTGGGTGGAATGTTGGGTTTTTCAAGTGTGGGGTTTTGTCCAATTGAGCTGTAATTCAAAATGTGGTTTTCCCCCATAGTGATGTTGTCAATCAATCAAAATCCTCAGATTGTCGTCATGTATAGCTACCGGATCAAAATATTTATTTTTCTATTGACCAATACAAGATCGCGGCTAATGATTAATAAATCACCAGCTGATCGCGGCTAATGATTTATAAATCACCAGCTGATCTTTCTCCTAATGCCCACCGCGAATGCAATCCCTAATTGAAGGTGAGTGTATCCCATAATCCCTAATTAAAGGTGAGTGTATCCCACATTCCCTAATTGAAGGTGAGTATATCCCACAATCCCTAATTAAAGGTGAGTGTATCCCACAATCCCTAATTGAAGGTGAGTATATCCCACAATCCCTAATTAAAGGTGAGTATATCCCACAATCCCTAATTAAAGGTGAGTGTATCCCACAATCCCTAATTGAAGGTGAGTGTATCCCACAATCCCTAATTGAAGGTGAGTGTATCCCACAATCCCTAATTGAAGGTGAGTGTATCCCACAATCCCTAATTGAAGGTGAGTGTATCCCACAATCCCTAATTGAAGGTGAGTGTATCCCACAATCCCTAATTGAAGGTGAGTGTATCCCACAATCCCTAATTGAGGGTGAGTGTATCCCACAATCCCTAATTGAGGGTGAGTGTATCCCACAATCCATCGTTCAACCACCTTTCGACCGTCCCCCCCCCCCAAAGAAGGCGCTCAGGCTTTGTTCTCCAAAATGGACAATCAAACCCGTCAATGGAATTTCTCTTTTCTTCTACTATAAATGATTGTTTAAGAGGGTGTGCCAGCGAGTTGACTTGCACCGATATTTCTGTTCAAGCGAGGATTTGATAAAACCCAGACAAAAAAAACAAGGTCAGACTTAAATAACAAAGAAGACATGCAAATAGCAAACACATTTGAACAAGGTAATAAAGTTTGGGTACAGATGTGTTTCCTTTTTTTCAACTATGAAGCGCTTCACTGAATTCAATCATTTGTGTTTTTAAATCTAGAAAAAAAAATGTGTTCAGATATCGGCGAATTTTTTTTTTTAAATTCACCGAAAGACATTTTTGTAGTTTATTTATTGCAGCAAATTTTGTGAAGATATAATTAAAATAATTATTAGCAGTTCATTGGCACAGTGTATATAAATTTACAAACAAAACGTAGTGTAAAAGCCAACAAAATATGTTATTGACTGAAACGAAAACAAAAACACACACATCCTTAAAACTAATAATTTAATCATAGCATGACGCATCAATCATACACAGATATAATTTAAAACCAACAATCATACACAGATATAATTTAAAACAAACAATCATACACAGATATAAATTAAAACCAACAATCATACACATATATAATTTA